>OU015503.1:119783051-119823051 GCA_907164885.2 Dolomedes plantarius | reverse complement strand
TTTATCTATTATCATAAAGCGCAGGAAATGCGATAGAATCAGATGCTCTGAGAGTGAAATTGTGTGTTTTCCCAGCTTAGAGGAATTATTTTTAGAACGGGGTACAGGGAATTAGAGCGTGGAGGCCTTCAAACATCTATTTTGAATCTCTACGCAGGCGCAAAAAGAGTACGTGTGGAACTTGACCATGAAAAAGTACGCAGAACGCGGGATTTAATTGTTGCTACTGGACGCGTGTCAGCTGGGTCCATAATTTGAAAAATGGCGAGAGCTCAAATATGCGCTACTTGGATCAGTGGTTGCTGGAAAGTGAAATAAATTGGCTTGATTTAGTTGGAACTATGTTTGTTTATTGGATTTAGACTACTTACCACTCGCCACCAGTATTAACATGATGACTTCAAATTAATCTGAGAACATGCAAACCTCACGCCTGTCATATATATATATATATATATATATATATATATATATATATATATATATATATATATATATATATATATGTATATATATATATACAGTGGAATCTCGATCGATCGTTTTCGGATCGATCGTTTTTCCGTATGTGTCGTTCATTTTATCCAGTCCTAATGATCGTATTGCTCTGTTATGTTTCCGCATCTATCGTTTTCCCGCATTTATCGTTTATATCAATCGGTCCCTTGAAAAACGATAGATCGAGACTCCACTGTATATATATATATATATATATATATATATATATATATATATATATATATATATATACACTCATGGACAAAAAAATTAGTGCACCAAGAAATAATTGCGGGATTGTAACTTAACTTTGAATTAAGGTACATGTCGGGGAGATATGCAAATGATTAGAAATGCAGCGTGATTGCACATTACGTATAGCCGGTAGAGGGCGTTGAACATCGTACTCTGTGGAGTATAAAACTGGTAACCAAAGCTTGTTTAAATGTGCTGAATCATTTACAAAGGAAGAGCTGAGATAGACATGCCATTACGCCGTGTTCCAAGACAACATAAGCAGTTGTCGCAGTTTGAGAGGGGGAGAATAGTCGGGATGATGGAAGCTGTGTGGTCAGCTTGGCGAGTAGCTCGTCAATTAGGCCGCTCTGATTGTGTTGTGAGGAGGTGTTGGGACCAGTGGACCCGAGAGATGTCATGTACACGAAGACCAGGCTCAGGACGCCCTCGACAGACCAGTCGTCGAGAAGACCCCCACATCGTAAGAAATGCTCGCGTACAGCCAACTGCTTCATCGGCCGCCATCCAGGCACAGGTAGCACCTTCACTAGGGGCCTCTGTGTCTTCTCGAAACATACGAAGGCGCCTGGCTGAAGGACAGTTGGTATCGCGGCGCCCATTACTTGTGCTGCCCTTGACGCCCACCCATCGACGCCTCCGTTTGGAGTTTTGCCGCTCACGAGGAAACTGGACTGCAGCGGAATGGAACCAGGTCGTCTTTAGCGACGAATCCAGATTCAATATCGGCAGTGATGACAATCGTGTTCGTGTGTGGAGAGCCCGTGGTGAACGCTTCAATCCTGCCTTTGCTGTACAGCGACACATCTCTCCCACAGCTGGTGTGATGGTATGGGGTGCCATTGCCTACAATATACGGCCACCCCTAGTATTGTTCCGTCGCACCATGACAGCCCAGCGGTATGTTCATGAAATCCTGCAACCACATGTGTTGCGACTCATGCAACGGCTCCCTGGAGCCATTTTTCAACAAGACAATGCTCGGCCTCATACGGCAAGGGTGTCACAAGACTGTCTCCGCACTGTTACTACCCTTCCTTGGCCTGACCGATCCCCAGATTTGTCTCCAATCGAGCATATCTGGGATCATTTGGGACGACGAGTTGGGCATCCCACGAGTTTGAACGAACTAGATTCAAGGTTACAGCAAATATGGAACGAAATGTCTCAAGACATCATACAGAACTTGTATGACTCAATGCCCGATCGTATCGCATCGTGCTTTCGCGCTAGAAGGGGTCGAACGGAGTATTAACTCCTCCGTTCTTTTGCATTTTTCTCTGAAATAAATTATCCCTTTTCTTTGATTTTCTTCTCATTTACTTATATCAAAGTAGTCATTACGTATGTAAAATTTCGTTTCATTTTGACGACTCCTTCGTGGTGCGCTAATTTTTTTGTCCATGAGTGTATATATATATATATTCAATAGAAATCTACATATTAAATCACGTATAGAGTTGAAAAAATAACGTAAGGAACTTCGTTCCTGACGCGGTCCCCCGACTGCACATTTTTTTTTTGTTATTATTCAATATTTGTGCTTCATTGATTTTGTGTTTTAAATTATTTCTATAAAGGAAAATTTTCATAGTTACTAAAACTTTGAAAATGTTAATTTAGTTGTTTTTAAATCGGAGTTTTAGTTCATTCCTGGCAAGAACACTTTTTAATCATAGGCAGTATAGCCAAAACAGGAGAGCCAAATTTGATAATTAAGTTGGATATCATTAACCATTTATTTTTTTAAACTCTTAGCTGCTATAAGAAATGTAAGTGTATTCGATCCTAAGCTAAGCTCTTTTATATTTTCTTCCAAAATACATATACATATATATATATATATATTGTTTTTTACTACTTATTTACACTCGGGGTGTACATTTTAAACAAGAGACGTTTGATGTATAGATTTCTATACATTTCTATTACACTTTTGCATTAATTTTGATTATATGAAAAATAGTAAGTGCAATTCACTTATATGCGCTTTACCCCACAGTAATAACCAATGCAAATGATTCAGCTGCGAACATTTAATAAACTAATATTCTTTGTTTTATCTTCATTACTAGGTCATTTGAAAAGGAGGTGTGAAGAAGACAGCCCTAGAGAAAGAAAGCTCCATCGTTTGGACGATAATTTTCGGAAGGAAGATTTAGAGTCGTTCGTTAATTCCGACGACAAGGTTTCATCCTCATCGTCTTCCTCTGATGACGATTCTTCATCGTCGTCTTCTTCCTCCTCCGATGACGATACTTCATCGTCGTCTTCCTCCTCCTCCGAAGATTCTTCATCATCATCTTCCGACGACGACGACTCATCATCCAGCTGCAGCTCGTCGTGTTCAAAATGCTCTTCAAGTTCCAGTTCGGAGTCTGATGATGAGGAAGTCGAGCAACCAAGCCACATTTTGGACTGGACTTACAACAAGTTATCTTTGTTGCGAAATGAAGAATCAAACCTCAGGATGTTCCTTCTACTGAAAAACATCAAGGATCGAGTGAAGTTGCTAAAAAGGAATTACAAGAAACAAAGACTCACTATGGATTGGGCATATTACAAGCTCTCTTTAATCCCAGATTTAGATTCGGATCTCAGGAGGTTCCTTCTACTGAATAACCTCATGACTCGAATGTTTGAATTAATAGAATGTTACTGGTGAATAGGTAAGTTAACCTTTATTTAAGGCTAATTTTTTTATATATGTAGTTGTAGATGATTTGGGATTTTCAATTTGTAGATGTTTCTAGATACTGCAAAACGTGAAGATTTCCTTCACTCGTTATTAACAGTAGACAAAATGTAGGGAATGTGATCCCTTTGTATGTAAGATGCGAAAAACTTATTGTTGCAATGGCATGAATTTCATTTTGGGCGTTATTCATGTCTTTAGTCAGGAAAAATTTGATTGAGGGTATCGACAGGATTTTCTTAAAAAATTATTCATTACAATTACGTTATTCATTACAATTTTGGATAGAATTTTTCTTTTGGACAATTATTGTTTTTCATTTTTAATCTTTCGATATCCTTTTTGGAATTTTTTATTATAAGGTATATTTGTAAAGCAGTTTTTTTTGTATATAGTTGATTTTTTAGTAAATTTTAATCGATGTATAATAATAAGAATTATTTAATTACTCGTGTTTGAAATTGCTAATTAATAGCTTTTGTGCTATTTAAAATTATCGTGTAACAAATTTCAAGTGACATCCTTTAAATTGTTTTTATTATTTTACTTTTGTCTCACCATCTATTTTAAGATGTTTTTCTTTACTTCTGTTTTAGGACACATCTTGTCATGTTTCCATACTTTCGATTAGATGCCACCATATATCTTTCACTTATTTCCTTACGGCCGAGAATCCCGCATTCCACCTGCAGAAGAAAATTTCTTTCATTCTTGTGACGATTCTATTTGCCTGAGGATTCATCATTTCAAAACCTCCCGAGGATTCTTGTTATTCAGCAATTATCATTTATTTCATTTTCCTGCAGAATCCATTTGCTGACGATGCATCGTTTCATCTTCATACTATTCATATTCATCGTTTCATACATTACATCTCTTCACACATTTCATATTCATCGTTTCATCTTTATACTATTCATATTCATCGTTTCATACATTACATCACTTCACACATTTCATATTCATCGTTTCGTCTTCATACTATTCATACTCATCATTTCATACATTACATCACTTCAGACATTTCATATTCATCGTTTCGTCTTCATACTATTCATATTCATCGCTTCATACATTACATCACTTCACACATTTCAAATTCATCGTTTCGCCTTCATACTATTCATATTCATCGTTTCATACATTACATCACTTCACACATTTCATATTCATCGTTTCATTTTCATACTATTCATATTCATCGTTTCATACATTACATCACTTCACACATTTCATATTCATCGTTTCGTCTTCATACTATTCATATTCATCTTTTTATACATTACATCTCTTCACACATTTCATATTCATCCTTTCATCCACACAATTTTTTCCCTCGGGGGAGCCTGTAACCCCTAGAGGGCGCGTCCCCAGGTGGCGGATAGGGGAATGCCTCTATTGGTTACCCAATAGGTGGTAGAAGGGAAATAAAATACCTTCCGCGGACCAACAGGCATCGAGGTCATGTAGGTCTTCAGCCCTAGTTGTGCTTAATACTGCATCATCCGTCGTGCATGTACTTGAGGAATGCGCTGAGCGTTTAGGCAGAGGGTCCTTCCTGTTCGTTAAATGAGCTACAGTCTCCTGATAGAAAACGTCTTTCAAGAAATCTTTGTGTGCTTCAATGCAACATTAACGGACTATGTACAGGAGCTACTAGGACTTCGTGTAGAGGTTATTTCACTGCAAGAGACGAAACTTAATGAGAGGCGTTTTCTGAACGTGAAGGGCTATGTTATAGTCCGTAGAGACAGAATATCAGAGGGAGGTGGTCTCATATTCCATTTCCGAGATGTTCACTTTCAGAAACTCCCGGATATCAACAGTGTAACTTCAAGCCTTGAATATCTTGGTATTACTATTTTTTTCTAAGGAACGTAATATTACCATCAAAAATGTTTGCCATCCCCTGAATAATGAGAGATTTAATTCTAATATGATGGAGATCTTGTTTTAAAATAATACTGTGATACTCGGGGACCTCAATGCTGCTACCTGGGGTATTAGTTGCTCTAATGCAAGAGGTCTGGATCTTGAAAATTTGGCCAGTGATAAGGCTTTCTTTTCACTAAATGACGGAACACACACTTTCTATTCACACAGCTATGGATCAACTGATGTTTTGGATTTGACACTTAGTAGCTATGGTTTGTTTCCTTACAGTTCCTGGAGAGTACTAATGCAGCATAATGTTATGCTGTCTTTTATACCTTTATAAGTGCCAGAAATTGGTGTTGCATGTTCGAAAAAATTTGATCCAAGATCTTGGACTATTGATATATGTTCTGATATATTATTTTTTTTTTGTAAATCTTAGTTCCCTTTCTTTCTTGTACATTGGTCTTGTCTTTCCTTTCGTCAAAAACAATACTTTATTTTCTCTACCTAGCTTTAGACTTTCTTCTACATACATTTTGCATTTCTTTATTATTTTTCGTCTAATTTTCATTCTGCAGTTCTATCACTAACAGAAGCTACAGTCATTCAGAGATATGCATACTTTGCTGCTTCTGAAAATGTCCTCCTTTACATCCTATGAGATGATTTGCAGTCATGTAAGAAATCTTGGATTACGCCGGATTCGAAAAGCAAGGACTGAAATTGAAGGAGGCATCAAAAAGTGTTTGATTCAATTTGATGCCAAGGATTATATTGATATGATTGAACAGAATTATGTTAAAGTAACAAAACCTCCTATAAAGAGTCATAATTGTGATTACAAACTAGAGTAATTTATATAGAAAGCAATAGAATCTGATTATGAGAGTCAACGTATTGAGTTTATTAATTTACAATGTGACACACAAGCAGTAGAAAGGAATGTTAAATTTGTTACCGATACTTCCGTGTCCGTTTTTGCCACTTCTGCAAGATATGCGTTGATAAAAACAAAAATATACTCTTAAAAGATAATGTCAAAATATGAAACAAAATTCATTTCGTAAGTGAAATAAGTAATAGAAACCATATGTTATTATTATGGACTTTAGAAAAAGATGAATGTTTTTTTTAAATAATGTTATTCCTTTAAAAATTTTATGCTAATGTTTTTGCTAAATTATTATGATTTGTTTAATTTAATTAAGGCCGGTTAATTAAAAACCGTTTTTCTCTCAATCCAATGTGTATTATAAGAATATGCCACTCTAAATTTAATATGCTGAAAATCGCGAATTTCTACAAATCGTTTGTTCTATAATAGCATCTAAAAGTTAATAATACTTAGGATGTGTAATTTCTTGTAAAAATTTCATATTTTGAATATTTTGTATAAAAAAATATATATTATTTTTTAAGTGTACTACAAAATAAATGTTGAATATACTTTTAAAAAATACTATATATTAATATACTACTAATATACTATAAAGAAATAATTTGATGTAGGAAAATAGACGTTTCTTGTTACTTTTAGCGGCCTATATGAAATCCCTATGAAACTTAGGAAGTAATGAGAATAAGATTTAAAGCGAAATGACATCGTTGTCCATTTTTTTTTCTGTGTTGAAATGAAACATCTGAAGAAGCAGAAAATCTATCTTTGATTCAAATAACTTTAACGGCATTATTCATCGCAATTTTGGATAAACTTTTTCTTTTGGATAATTATTGTTTTTCATTATTAATCTTTTGGATATACTTATCTAAATTTTTGGAATTTTTTAATATAACACATATTTGTTTAGCAGTTTTTTTTTACATGTAGTGGTTTTTTTAGTATATATTAATCCATGTATGATTATAAGAATTATTTAATTACTCGTGTTTGATATTGCTAATTAAATGACTTTGGTGCTATTTAAAATTTTCGTGTAACAAATTTATTGTGAAATCATTTAAATTGTTTTCTATATATTACTTCTGTCTTGCCATCTTTTCTTAAAGGTTTTCCCATACTTCTGTAATAGGACAGACACATCTTGCCATGTTTGCATACTTTGCAAGAAATGCTACCAAAATTCTTAAACATCTTTCCCTCTGGCGAAGAATCCCTCATTCCATCTGACAAAGATATTTTCTTTCATTCTCTTGAAGATTCTGTTTGCTTCAGGATTCAATTTTTTGAGGATTATCATTTCAGTTTCCTGCAGATTCCATTTGGTGACGATACTTCATTCGATACTGGTGAATAGGTAAGTTAACCGTCTTTGTTAAGGCTCATTCTTTGATAAATGAAGCTGTAGATATTTTGGGATTTTCAAACCGTTTTTATCTCTAGATACGGCAAAGCGTGAAGCTTTGCCTCACTTGGTATTAACAGTAGTCAAACTATAGGTGAATCTGACTCATTTGTATGTATGATTCGAAAAAGACTGAATGGCACGAATTTCATTTTGTGCGTTATCCACGTCATTAGTCAGGAGAAATTTTACTGATTGTATCGACAGGATTTTCTTAAATAATTCGTTTAGAGCACTGAGATAATACATTTATATGTTTTTACCAAATCAGTATAAAGATATCGATCCTGAAAGCTGCAAGTGTTACATTGGTGTGACCAGTCCAAAGATATGTCACTCAGATTTTATGTAGGACAATATTATGAAGCAGAAGTATATCGAGCTTTCATTCAGATAATTTTAACGGCATTATTCAAGACAATCTAAGATATACTTTTTCTTTCGGATAATTATTGTTTTTCATTCTTAATCTTATCTATATACTTTTCGAAATTTTTGGAATTTTTTATTATAAGGCATATTTGTTTAGCAGTTTTTTGTATCTAGTAAGTTTTTTTAGTATATATTTATCGATGTATAATTATAAGAATTATTTAATTAGTCGTGTTTGAAATTACTAAATAAATGGTTTTCGTGATATTTAGAATTATCGTTTAACAAATTTCAAGTGAAATCCTTTAATTTTTGTTTATTATTTGACTAGTGTCTCGCCATCTTTTAAAAATTGTTTTTCCTTACTTCTTTCTTAAGACACATCTTGCCATGTTTCCATAATTTCCATTACATGCCACCGTAATCCTTTCACTTATTTACTTGCGGCCAAGAATCCAACATTCCATGTGCAGAAGATAATTTCTTTCATTCTCTTGACGATTCTATTTGCCTGAGGATTCATCATTTCAAAACGTCCCGAGTATTCTAATTATTGAGGGTATATCATTTATTTCATTTTCCTGCAGATTCCATTTGCTGACGATGCATCGTTTCATCTTCATACTATTCATATTCATCGTTTCATACATAACATCAGTTCACACATTTCATATTCATCTTTTCATACATATAATTTTTTCCCTCGGGGGAGCCTGTAACGCTAGAGGGCGCGTCCCCAGTTGGCGGACAGGGGAATGCCTCCATTGGTTACCCAATAGGTGGTAGAAGGAAAATAAAATACCTTCCGCGGACCAACAGGCATCGAGTTCAAGTCAGTCTTCAGCCCTATTTGTGCCTCTCTTCAAATGCAGCTGCATACTATCCTTTGCCATGGACCAGCCACATATATTTGTTTCTAATACTGTATCATCCGTTGCGCAGGTAAATCTTGGAAGAGTTCAAGATTTAGGAAGAGGGACCTGTTAGTAAAATGAGCTACAGTCTCGTCATAGAAAAACCTTTAAAATCGAGTGTTTCAATGGAACATTAACGGACTATGTACTGGAGGTAATATGGTAAAGCTGGACCAAATTTTGGAAATCGCTGATAGAATTCATGTGGAGATTATTGCACTTCAGGAGACTGAACTAAACGGTAAGCGTCTTCTGGATGTGAAGGGCTATAGTGTAGTCCATAGAGACAGGGTATCAGGGGGTGGTAGTCTCATGTTCCTTATCCGAGATGTTCACTTTCAGAGGCTCCTGGATATTAACACTGCATCTTTAAATCTTGAATATTTATGTATTACTATTCTTTCTTAGGAAAGTAATATAACCATAAAAAATATTTACCATCCCCCGAATTATCAGAGACTCAATTCTAATATGATGGAGAGCTTGGTAGAATATAGTACTTAGTACTGTGACACTTGGGGAACTCACTGCTAAAATTGGTACCTGTGGTAGCACTTGCACTAATGCAAGAGGTCTGGATAATGAAAATGTGGCCAATGATAAGGCCATTTTGTCACTAAATGACGGGACAGACACTTTCCGTTCACAGCTATGGATCAACTCATGTCTTCGATTTGACATTTATTAGTCATAAATTGTTTCCTTACTGTTCCTGGAGTTCCTTTCTTTTCTTGCACATTGGTCTTGTCTTTCCTTCCGTCAAAAAACAATACTTTATTTTCTGTAACTAGCTTTAGACTTTCTTTTAGGTACATTTTTCATTTCTTTATTAGTTCTCGTCTAATTTTCATTCTGTCAATTACTGTGTTTCTTTCTTTATCACTAATCAGACCAACTCAATTAAAAATTAGCCGTTCAATTAAAAATTGTTTTTCTTTCATTCCAATGTGTAAGATAAGAATATGCTACTCTAAATTTAATGTGATGAAAATAACAAAATTCTTGGAATCGGTTGTTCTATAACGACATCTAAAACGTTAACAATGCTTAGAATGTGTATAGTTTTCTGTAAAAATTTCAAATTTTGAAATTTTTTGGATAAAAAAATATATATTATTGTTTTAATGTACTATAAAATGAATTTTTATATGCGTTTAAATAATAGTATATATGAATATACTACTAATATACTGTTAAGAAATAATTTGATGAAGGAAAAGTGACTCTTCTTGTTAATTTTAGCGGTCTATATCAATACCTATGAAACTTAGGAAGTAATCAGAATAACATTTAGAGCGAAATGACATCCTTTTGCTTTTTTTTCTGTGCTGAAATGAAACATCTGAAGAAACAGAAAATCTAGCTTTGATTCAGATAATTTTAACGGCATTATTAATTACAATTTTGGATGTACATTTTCCTTTCGGATAATTATTGTTTTTCATGATTAAACTTTTCGATATACCTGTCTGAAATTTGGGAATTTTTTAATATAAGACATATTTGTTTCGCAGTTTTTTTTTTGTGCATGCAGTGAGTTTTTTAGAATATATTCACCGATGCATAATTATAAGAATTTTTTAATTTCTCGTGTTTGATATTACTAATTAAATGGCTTGTGTGCTATTTAAAATTTTCGTGTAACAAATTTAATGTGAAATCATTTAAATTGTTTTCTATATTTTACTTATGTCTCGCCATCTTTTCTTAAATGTTTTTCCTTACTTCTGTAATAGGACACATCTTGCCATGTTTCCATACTTTTCAGGAGATGCTACCATAAACATTTTACACCTTTCCTTCTGGCCAAGAATCCCACATTCCATCTGACAAAGATAATTTTTTTCATTCTCTTGACGATTCTGTTTGCTTGAGGATTCATCATTTTCAAAGCCTCCTGAGGATTCGATTTATTGAGGATTTATCATTTCATTTTCCTGCAGATTCCATTTGCTGACGATACATCGTTTCATTTTTATACGGATTTCATCTACTTGGGATTCTTTGCTGGATATACCCATGGATTGTATCTATTGACGGTTCATCGCCTCAATCTACATAGGATTCCATCTACTGAAAACTCATCTTTTCATCCAATTCCCCAAATGTTAGCATCATCAAGCAAGAGAAGCGGCAATTGTTAGGGTTACGAATTATACCTTTCGATTATTGTTGCTCGTTCGTATGCTGAGTGCACATCTAATATTTACAATTGAATATACTTTAACTTCTCTCTGTGATAACATTTAAAGGAGGCCATTAGGCTGTTTGTATTGCCATTTCTAATTTTAAAAAACTCTATCTTTTTCATCTTGTGGTAATGACAAGAACTTGTAAGAAGATCGCGAAGAAGTCGAGTCGACAGGTGTGTGGTGTCAAGGAACTCATTGGCTCTAATCTGATGAAGCCGAAAAGTTAATGACTGTATATAGTAATGCAATATAGCTCGTGTGTGGTGTGTGAATAAAAAAAATGTAAAGAACACACGGTTGGAGTATTTTCTAATACTGAAAGGGAATGAGTGGACAATATGTTGTATATACATAATCTTTTCCCTCGGGGGAGCCTGTAACCCCTAGAGGGCGCGTCCCCATGTGGCGGATAGGGGAATGCCTCTATTGGATACCCAAAAGGTGGTAGAAGGGAAATAATATACCTTCCGCGGACTAAGAAGCGTCTAGGTCAAGTCAGTCTTCAGCCCTAGTTGTGCCTCACTTCAAATGAAGCTGCATACTATCCCTCGCCATCGACTTGCCGTATATATTTGATTCTAACTGCATCGTCCGTCGCGCAGGTAAATCAGGGAAGCGCTCAGGATTTAGGAAGAGGATCTTGTTTGTTGAATGAGCTACAGTCTCCTTATAGAAAACTCCTTTCAAGAAATCTTCGTGTGCTTCAATTGAACATTAACAGACTAAGTACAGGAGCTACTAAGATAAAGCTCGAACAGATTTTGGAAATCGCTGATAGACTTCATGTTGAGGTTAGGGCACTTCAGGAGAATAAACTTAACGAGAAGCGTCTTCTGAACGTGAAGGGCTATAGTATAGTCCGTAGAGACTAGGTGTCAGGGGGAGGTGGTCTCATGTTCCTTATCCGAGATGTCCACTTTCAGAGGGTTCAGGATATGAACACTGCAAGTTCAAGCTTTGAATATCTAGGTATTACTATTCTTTCTAAGGAACGTAATATAACCATCAAAAATCTTTACCATCCCTCGAATAATCAGAGACTCATTTCTAATATGATAGGGAGCTTGTTTGAAGATAATACTGTGATACTTGGGGAACTCAATGCTAAAAATGTTATCTGGGGAAGCACTTGCACTAATATAAGAGGTATGGATCTTTAAAATGTGGCAAATGATAAGGACTCCTGGTCACTAAAAGACGGGGCACACACTTTCTGTTCACAGAGCTATGGTTGAACTGATATTTTGGATTTGACACTTATTAGCGATGCCTTGTTTCTTGCAGTTACTGGAGAGTACTCAACAATATCGGTAGTGATCACCTTCCTATTTTGATTGAAATTGATTTTAAGGTTGATTCCACTGGGGTGGGGAATCTCTGCTGGAACTTCAGGAAAGCCAACTGGAATTTGTATGAAAACCTCTCAAGTGGTCTTATCGCGCAAGTACCTCTTTCGGATGACTTGGAGGAATGTCAAAATTTGAAAATATTTATCTGTCAGTGAAATAATTAATAGAAGCCATGTGTAATTACTATGGAGATTTGAAAGAGATGACTATTTTTTTAAATAAGATTATGCCTTTAAGTTTCTTGTGTTATGATATTAAACTTTCCATGTATCCCACTGAGGACTCAGCTAGTCATTGATACAATGCCCCGAAAAAGCACTGATAACACCTTTTTGGGCTGGTGTGAATGAAAAAGACCACCTTGTAGAACATGGTGTTCTTTGTTCTCAGATGCTGAAAATAGTTTTCTCCAAATGTTTCAATGTATGTTGTTCATTATCTTCATATGACTAGTATAGAAATGAAACTTGCAATCTCCGTTTTTATTTTCAAAATTGAATTAATGATACTTGCTTATCAGTCAATGAAATCGAAACTCTATGGAAAATTTCATAGTAATAAAAATAATGTGGTGACTTTTCTAAACGTAATAATAAAGATATTACTACGAATGTAAAAAAGTGAGGTAATAATGGAAATATTTTCCTTGCTGTTTTTGTTACTTTGTGGGAGCACCAAACACGTGGACCAACACTGTTTTCGAAGTGGGGGCAGCACAGAAACGACCATACATTATCCGGGCTTCCATCCCAAGCCCGCTTTGTGATTAGCTAGAAACGCTAACTTCTTTATTATGGGGAAATCTACAGTATAATATAATAATAACCTTTCGATAAAGTCATAAGATCACAATATACATTACATATTACTGTAATTATGCAGTTGAATATTGGATGTAAATTATGTAGAGTCAAACGTATTATTAGCCATTGCAA
The DNA here is from genome assembly GCA_907164885.2 of Dolomedes plantarius. Lineage (NCBI taxonomy): Eukaryota > Metazoa > Arthropoda > Arachnida > Araneae > Dolomedidae > Dolomedes > Dolomedes plantarius. Next base: position 119,809,660 of record OU015503.1, on the reverse strand, counting down.
GTAAGAAATATATTTAAGTTGAATTACCAGATCAATATTTTTTAAATAATCTTTTATAAAGTTTTCTTCTAAAAACAAAACTTCATCTCTTTGGAATGAAGACTGCGTTTGCTGTTTTAAAATTTTTAGGTATGATTTTTCAAACATTCTCCTTGTCCTTTCCCCATTTTCGTGAATTGTGTCCGATAATTACTTGTGTTGAATAGTTTCCGATCACAAATCAACATACTGGTTTTTCCAAACACTGTACTGCAAATATATTTATTAGTGGTATAGTATCAAAACCAGCAATCCCAATGTGCCCTTTTTTTTGGTGGGGATTAAAAAAGGACTGAATTTTCTGTAACTTTGGAAATATTTATTTCCAATTTCCTCAATAAAAATTCTAACATTGTAGATTATTACTGGGCAATATTCCAAAAAACTTTATTTTAAAAAAATTTGAAATACTTTAGAAATGATCCTTAATCAGTTTTGGAAAAAATACCGGGAGGATTGTAAATTATCATCATCATATCCCTCCACTTAATTCACCTTTATGAAGTTATTTTATTTTTATTTTTGTACGTCCATAATAAAGTATTTTACACAAATTTCTTTATTTTTTCTAACCTTCATAGTCGCAGTTTACCATATTACGCTATAACAAAAAAGGTAAAAAATTATCGATGTCTGAAGAGGGAAATGTCCGATTGTAATAAAATTTCGGATGGAAAGATGTTTTGACCAAACATGCAAACTATTAAATTTTGGTGTCCAACGAATGAATTTTAGGAGTTCTAGCACATGAGAATTTCGCATCCAGCAGTTGTGTAGATGGAGAGATTTTCGACCAAATGCTCAAAATTTCTGTTGCATTTCGACTGCGAATGTCAAAGGTAGAGCGCAACAACGCTGGAAGAAAGATTCGAGCTCACTACGAGAATATTTCCCAGTTTTAAACATGTCGTGTCATCCGATCGAAAGAAGCTGGTTGGGAAAATCGAAATTTCGTTCTACATCTGGGTCGAAGGGATGCAGGGAATAGACCAGTGTTTCCCAACCTTTTTGTGCCATGCCCGACCTAAACCTTTCTAAATTTCTTATGCCCCACTAAATAACATATACAGAATTTTATATAGTAAAAATTTGAATTGTTCCCTTAAGAAACTAAATAATAGGTTTTAGGAAGATATCACTAGGAAATTGTTAACGAAACACAGTAAGTAAATTTTCAAAACATATAATGAAAAACTGAAATTCAAATTCGAAATCATTTTAATAAAGATTTTTCTATATTAATTTATCATTTTAATTTAGTGAGATCCTTGCGCTTGATGCTTGCTGCACAGAGATTTTATGTTAGGTTCCAATTTGGTTAGCTTCAGTATCAAGTCTTCCCGTTGTGTTATATCCAGCCGATTTCTTTTTTTTACCAGGAAATCGTTTACAGCACTAAATCCACATTCAACTAAATAAGAAGATGCAAACGGTAACAATAGTTTTCTCGCACATTTGGTTGAATTTGGGAATTTGATTTCTGTTTCCTCACAAAGCCATGCCATGGCTCCTTTTACATTAAATAAAGTTTTAACTGACTCATCATTTTGCATTTCTGCGAGTTCTTCTTGATACTGCATATTTGATATATCAGGCAAATCCACTAACATTGGCTGCATCATCCATGTTGGAAAATGAATTTGTTTTAAATCACAAAATCTTTCTTTTAAATCAGCCGATAGAATTTTCAGATGATCGACAATTACAAGTATAGCGGTATCAGTTACTTCACATTTTTGGAGCGAATGAAACTGTTCAAAGTTTTTGTTGTTAATCTATTTCTGACATAACTCAATAAGGGTAATGAAACCAAATTTCTTCGCTTTTGCATCGACAAGAGTTTTATTTGTTCCTTGAAGTAGCTTATTTAATATATTTAGTTTTTTCAAAGATATCGGCAAAATCAATCACAAATGTTTTTCCATCGACTGTTAACACATATTTCATTTTAGGTTTGTCAATTAAAAAATCACTAAGAGTATCAAACAGTTTCATAAATCTTTTCAAGCAGTTCCCTTTAGAGAGCCATCTCACTTCAGTGTGAAGTAAAAGTCTCACATTGTCTGCATTTTGTTCTTCACAAAATAGCTTGAAGAGACAATCACATTTGGCATTAGCTATAATAGCACAATGAATAACACAATGCACAAGAATCATTTCTGGATTCTCATCTTTCATCAATTTTAAGCAGCCATTTTTCTTGCCCATCATATTAGGAGCACCATCTGCAGCACAAGATGTTATATTTTTCATTGGTATATTATTGACATCTAAGTAGTTTTTTAGCTTATTATATATATCTTTGGAGGTAGTGGTGCTTTCTAATCTTTTACAGAACAACATTTCTTCAGCAAAATGCCCTTTATCAATATATCTTACGTAAGTTATCAATACTGCCTTACTGTCTTTCAAAGTAGATTCATCTATTTGCACTGAGAATTTTCTTGTTTTCAGCTTTTCAACAAGTTGTTTTTCAATATCTTCACTCATTTCGTCTATTCTTCTGCTAACAGTATTGTTACTGAGTGGCATTGTTTTTACATCTTTTTCAAGAACCCTTTTAAGAAATGCTGATATTTACGGTTTTATCAATTTCTCTCCTATAGTATGATTTTTTCCAGATTTTGCGATGAATAAAGAAATTTGATAACTAGCCACAAGAATACGATTATGAGGTGAAGTATGAGCAGTAAATAGTGAATTTAATGTTGTTCTCTTATCAAAATTTTTCTTTAAAGTTTGAAAGTAATTCAAATATGAATTAATATGAGCACTATGTTTCGCCTTCAAATGCGCCTCAAGACGACCTCGTTTCATTGATTCGTTGGTCAAGCATTCCTGGCATAAAAGACAAAAAGGAAACCGCTCATCGTGGACAGCGGGTATGAACCCAAATTTTAAATATTCCTCCGAATATTGGCGAATTATTTTTTTTTTTGCTTGCACCGCTCATTTTACTGTGGGCTGAAAGAAATAAGTATAAGATCAATTAAAAACTAAAACTAAAGTATGTGTTAAAATTAATTTTATGTGACAGAGTAAACGTATACTAAAAAATGTGTCTTTATTTATATGTATATAACACATTTACCACACTGCTACCGCAAAATAACATATTTTTTCGTTTTGACAAATTTTTCTGGAAAAATATGCTTCTAAAATTAAAATAATTAAAAATTAAATCAAATACTTATCAATTATATCTATACAATGCATATAAATTTTAAAACAACGAGACTTTTTCAACAGTTTTTACGGACGCTTATTTCAAATTAACACCAACTGAATGCTGCGTAACACTACACAAGTTGCGACGGGCCATTCAGATGCGAACAACTGCGTTGTTTAACGAGATTTGAAATCGTCCGGGGTTCTCAGCGGAACCTGCCGTCTGTCGCAGGGAGGTTAACTTGACGACGCCAAAACCCCAGTTGTTATTTTTCTCTCGTCAAATGAATTTATAATATTTATTGGCCGCAATTATTTAAGAATTTGCTTTTTTCGTTCAATTTTGGCACTAAAATCTAGCATTGCATTTAAATGGTCCGGGGTTAAACTCGTGTCGAGTCCATTTTCGAATTGCCCCCCTGTGGGGCGTGGGCCCCACGTTGGGAAACACCGCTCTATACGTTTGGCCCCCGTCCTAGTGTCCCCAAGGACATATTAGTGTCCTGGTTACGCTTCGTTAAACATAAAAGGGTTTAGGGTGGGAGGGAATTAAAATCCGGTTATAACTTAACGTACTTATTCTAACTAGTGATTTTTAGTTTGAGTTCTAACAAGTTAATATGTCTGGCGATGCTAGAGCAAAAAACTGGAGCTTTACATCTTTTGATGCTGAAACCGAGCCTTTGGTTAATGTTCGTGATAAAATCGAGTACTTGGTGTTTCGAAAGCAGACCTGTTCTCATCTAATTTTCCTCCTATGAATTACTGTGCTTCTTTCTTTCTAACTATTAAGACCAATATCCTGAAGATCGGCGCTTTCATGTGTTGAAGCATCTTTGCCATGCTCCAGTTCAATAACTAACAGAAACTACAGTCAATGACAGATATGCATACCTTGCTGCTTCTGAAAATCTCATACTTCACATGATATGAGATGATTTGCAGTCATGTGAGAAAGCTAGGACTGCTCCGGATTCTAAAAGCAAGGACTGAAATTGGAGAAGGCATGAAAAAGATTTTCATTCACGTATATATTTTCCCGCTAATGATTATATTGATATGATTGAATAGAATAAAGTTAAAGTAACATAACCTCCTATAAAGAGTCATAATTGTGGTGACAAACTAGAGAAGTTTATAAAGAAAGAAAAAGATTCCGATTATATGAGTTAACATATTTAGTTTAATAATTTACCATGTCACACACAAGCAGTAGAAAAGATTGTTAAATTAGTTACCGAGTCAACCATTTCCGTTTGTGGCCCTTCTGCAAGTAAGACATTCATAAAAATAAAAATACATTCTGAAAAATAATGTCAAAATTTGAAAAAAAATTCAATTAGTCAGTGAAATAAGTAATAGAAACCAAGTGTGATTCCTCTGGACTTTTGAAAAAGATGAATATTTTTTCGAAATAACGTTATGACATAAGTTGCTTGCGTTATGATATCAAAATTTCAACGTATCCCACGGAGGGAAGACTTCAGTTAGTCATTGATACAATACCACGAAAAATCACTGATAACAGCTCTTTGGGCATGTGTGAATGAAAAAGACCACCTTGTAGAACAGGGTGTCCTTTGTTCTATTGTCAATACGACAGGTGTTTAGGGAGTGGGTTAAGAAGGTTCTAAAGGGATTAAAAGATTTAAATTATTGTACCATTCGATGAACTGGGCAAACAAGGGTTGTTATGTGAGTCTGAGAAATAACCAATCAGAAAGCTTTTCGATGACCAGGGAATTTGTAGAAGAGCGTGTTTGTCAGTACACATTTAGTCGTGCTGAGAGGTGGTTGCATAGTTTGATCTCCTTCGTCGGTTGTATTAACGGTGCTTCGTCGGTGCTATTTGAAATTTTTGAATTCCATATGGAGAACATTTGTGCTAGAAATGATCCTGCAGAAAATGGAGAATCATACTTGGACGATATGGACATCCAGACTGAGACGCGAAGTATGTACATTCAGTATCCCATTTTTTTTATTTTGATAGAATGATTTTGATTGTGTTTTTTAGGTGTCACTTCATTACATTCAATGTCTCTTGAAAACGTACTGAAAATTTATTTCTTAACCATTGTAAACACAGATATTATATGTCATTTTTTGGAAAAATTCTTTATTTATATATTTAAGTATAATCGGAATTTGTATTATAGAGCAGGGGTTCTTAAACTTATGTAGTTCCAGGACACCCCTCTTGAACAACATTTTTTTAGCGAACCCCATTCCAACACTTGGCGTTTTACGTCGTTTTTGAGACATAATTTCTGGCTCAATAATAAAACTTTATACTGCATATCTTCTGCTTCATTTTATGATTAATGTAAGTCTATATTGCTTTTTAATATGTTTAACTTTAGATAACATAGTATAATATATTTTCTGGGGTTATACATACTAGGAGAGTTTCTTCTTCAGTGATACACATTATAGTTATATATATTCTCTTAACATCGGATAATTCGAACTTTTTTCGGAGAACCTTTGAGTTCGAATTAACGAGCGTCCACTGTATATACATATATATATATATATATATATATATATATATATATGTGTGTGTGTATATATATATATATATATGTATTTATATATATATATGTATGTATATATATATATATATATATATATATATATATATATATATATATATATATATATATATATATATATATATATATATATATGCGTGTGTGTGTGTCTATATATACATATACTAGCAGAAAACCCGTACATCGCTACGGAGTACATTCAAATTAAATACAACGGTCAATGAATGCAATTCATGCGAAATATATATATATATATATATTATATGATAAGTATGACGATCAATGTATACAATTGATGTAATATATATATATATATATATATATATATATATATTCATATATATATATATATTCATATATATATATATATATATATTCATATATATATATATATATATATATATATATTTACATATATATATATATATATATATATATATATATATATATATATATATATATATATATATATATATATATATATATATATATATATATATATATATATATATATATATATATATATATATATATATATATATATAAATCGTAAAGGATAATTTTATAGACAAAATAATGTAGAAGATATTATTCAAATTAAATCTAATATAAAGAATACTAAAGAATATACTAGTACAGTTAATATATTAGAGTTTGTAGAACATTTCTTTTACTGTATTTTAATATTTTTTTGGATAATGTCCAATCGTCTGCCTCATTAGCAAGGAGAAAAAATATTTTTTGTTTATTTAGTTGTTATGCACTTGACGATAAATTTAATTTAAAGTTCCATAAAAAGAAATCACGTGATCAGCATTTATTAAATTAAATTCTAAAAATTATTCTTTAAAATTTCACCAAAAATCAGTAAATGGAAATAAAGATTCGAAAAAACTTCATTTTAAAGGAATTTTTATTATCTTTCTCGTGATATAAATTTTATAACCCTAAAAGTATTATTTTAAATGCAAACGTAAAAAAAGTTAAAAAAACAGCTTAAATATTTAATTTAAAAAAATCTATTCAGAATTTTTGAAAAATCTTTCTTAGTTCACCCCTACACTATAAAAAGAATCGCCATGCAAAATTTCAGCACTTTAGGTCCGTCGGTTTGGTCTGTGCGTTGTATGTCAGTCAGTCAGTCAGTTACGGAACTGTTATATATGTATAGATAATGTAATTTCATTGACACACATATATATATGTAAATATATATATGTATATATATATATATATATATATATATATATATATATATATATATATATATATATATATATATATATATATATATATATATATATATATATATATATATATATATACCTATGTATGTATATATATACGAGGGTTGGCGCAAAAGTCATGGCAACTATTTTTTTTCTTGAAGATACAAGTGGAAAATATGACACATACAGACGAAAGGACACGGTATTAACTACATGTGTGGACAATGAATAGCACTGAAATATCGTAACACACTAATTTATTATGGTAGTATACAGTGCAATATGGCCTTCACCGTTCAAAAGAATGATAACACAGTACACATAAAGTTGACATGACAAACCTGGGCCTAAACACTCTTAATGTAGTCCCCTTCTAGTGTCACCACACGCTGCGAACGATGTGGGAGGCGCTGAATACTGTCAGCCTCAGCATTTGCGTAGCCTCAGCGCAGGTGTAGCTCACTACGCAGTATACTGTCGACGGTGCGTTTCTCGATACCACTTGCCCTCTCTAACTCCAGTACCGTCCATCGTCTGTCTTCATCCATGAGCTGCTCGATGACAGCACGGGCCAAGTCGGTCCGCACACTCACCGGTCGTCCCGAACGTTGCTCATCAATGGTAGACACACGTCCTTGCTGAAACTTTACTACCCACCGTGCTACTGTACGATATGGTAGGACATTATTCCCAATAATTCACTGTGACATTCCATCGCATTTCTCCCTCGGAGAACGGCTATTTAGATGCAAGCGCGCTGCTCAACACGGGTTTCTTCCATCCCACACGACACTCACCAACTGACTGATTTCAGAACCCTCGCTCCGCTACTACCAGCTATCACAGAGCCATCTGTTGTTCTGCATACACACTATGCCTGCAGAACCTCCACACGACACATATACGTTTGTGATCCGTTCACATATCTACAAGAAAAAAAATAGTTGCCATGACTTTTGCCCCAACCCTCGTATATATATATGTATATATATATATATGTATATATGTATATATATATATATATATATATATATATATGTATGTATGTATAAATATATATATATATATATATATATGTAAATATATATATATATATATATATATATATATATATATATATATATATATATATGTATATATATATATATATACAGTGGAATCTCTCTCGATCGTCTTACGTATGTGTCGTTCATTTTATCGAGTCCCAATGATCGTATTGCTTTGTTATGTTTCCGCATCTATCGTTTTCCCGCATTTATCGTTCGTATCAATCGGTCCCTTGAAAAAAGATAGATCGAGATTCCACTGTATATATATATATATATATATATATATATATATGTATAGATATATATATATATATATATACACTCATGGACAAAAAAATTAGCGCACCAAGAAATAATTGCGTTAACGAAACTTGCAATGAAGGTACATGTCGGGGAGATATGCAAATGATTAGAAATGCAGTGTGATTGCGCATTACGTATAGCCGGTAGAGGGCGTTGAACATCGTACTCTGTGGAGTATAAAACAGGTAACCAAAGCTTGTTTGAGTGTCCTGAATCATTTACAAAGGAAGAGCTGAGATAGACATGCCATTACGCCGTGTTCGAAGACAATATAAGCAGTTCTCGCAGTTTGAGAGGGGGAGAATAGTCGGGATGATGGAAGCTGTGTGGTCAGCTTGGCGAGTTGCTCGTCAATTAGGCCGCTCTGATTGTGTTGTGAGGAGGTGTTGGGACCAGTGGACCCGAGAGATGTCATGTACACGAAGACCAGGCTCAGAGCGCCCTCGACAGACAAGTCGTCGAGAAGACCGCCATATCGTAAGAAATGCACGCGTACAGCCAACTGCTTCATCGGCCGCCATCCAGGCATAGGAAGCAACTTCACTAGGCGCCTCTGTGTCTTCTCGAACCATACGAAGGCGCCTGGCTGAAGGACAGTTGGTATCTCGGCGCCCATTACGTGTGCTGCCCTTGACGCCCACCCATCGACGCCTCCGTTTGGAGTTTTGCCGCTCACGAGGAAACTGGACTGCAGCGGAATGGAACCAGGTCGTCTTTAGCGACGAATCCAGATTCAATCTCGGCAGTGATGACAATCGTGTTCGTGTGTGGAGAGCCCGTGGTGAACGCTTCAATCCTGCCTTTGCTGTACAGCGACATATCGCTCCCACAGCTGGTGTGATTGTATGGGGTGCCATTGCCTACAATACACGCTCACCCCTAGTATTGTTCCGTGGCACCATGACAGCCCAGCGGTATGTTCATGAAATCCTGCAACCACATGTGTTGCGACTCATGCAACGGCTGCCTGGAGCCATTTTTCAACAAGACAATGCTCGGCCTCATGCGGCAAGGGTGTCACAAGACTGTCACCGCACTGTTACTACCCTTCCTTGGCCTGCCCGATCCCCAGATTTGTCTCCAATCGAGCATATCTGGGATCATTTGGGACGACGAGTTTGAACGAACTAGAGGCAAGGTTACAGCAAATATGGAACGAAATGTCTCAAGACATCATACAGAACTTGTATGACTCAATGCCCGATCGTATCGCATCGTGCATTCGCGCAAGAGGGGGTCCAACGGAGTATTAACTCCTCCGTTCTTTTGCCTTTTTCTCTGAAATAAATTATCCTTTTTCTTTGATTTTCTTCTCATTTACTTATATCAAAGTAGTCATTACGTATGTAAAATTTCGTTTCATTTTGACGACTCCTTCTTGGTGCGCTAATTTTTTTGTCCATGAGTGTATATATATATGTATATTCAATAGAAATCTACATATTAAATCACGTTTAGAGTTGAAAAAATAACGTAAGGAACTTCGTTCCTGACGGGGTCCCCCGACTGCACAATTTTTTTTTGTTATTATTCAATATTTGTGCTTCATTGATTTTGTGTTTTAAATTATTTCTATAAAGGAAAATTTTCATAGTTACTAAAACTTTGAAAATGTTAATTTAGTTGTTTTTAAATCGGAGTTTTAGTTCATTCCTGGCAAGAACACTTTTTAATCATAGGCAGTATAGCCAATACAGGAGAGCCAAATTTGAGAATTAAGTTGGATATCATTAACCATTTATTTTTTTTTAACTCTTAGCTTCTATAAGAAATGTAAAGGTATTCGATACTAAGCTAAGCTCTTTTATATTTTCATCCAAAAAATATATATATATATATATTGTTTTTTTCTACTTATTTACACTCGGGGTTTACATTTTAAACAAGAGACGTTTGATGTATAGATTTCTATACATTTCTATTACACTTTTGCATTAATTTTGATTATATGAAAAATAGTAAGTGCAATCCACTTATATGCGCTTTACCCCACAGTAATAACCATTGCAAATGATTCAGCTGCGAAAATTTAATAAACTAATATTCTTTGTTCTATCTTCATTACTAGGTCATTTGAAAAGGAGGTGTGAAGAAGACAGCCCTAGAGAAAGAAAGCTCCATCGTTTGGACGATAATTTTCGGAAGGAAGATTTAGAGTCGTTCGTTAATTCCGACGACAAGGTTTCATCCTCATCGTCTTCCTCTGATGACGATACTTCATCGTCGTCTTCCTCCTCCTCCGAAGATTCTTCATCGTCATCTTCCTCCTCTTCCGAAGATTCTTCATCTTTGTTACAAGTTATCTTTGTTACAAGATGAAGAATCAAACCTCAGGAGGTTCCTTCTACTGAAAAACATCAAGGATCGAGTGAAGTTATTAACACGGAATTACAAGAAACAAAGACTCACTTTCGATTGGGTATATTACAAGCTCTCTTTAATCCCAGATGTAGATTCGAATCTCAGGAGGTACCTTCTACTGAATAACCTCATGACTCGAATGTTTTCATCAATGGAATCTTACTGGTGAATAGGTAAGTTAACCTTTTTTTAAGGCTAATTTTTTTATATATGTAGTTGTAAATAATTGGGGATTTTCAATTTGTAGATGTTTCTAGATACGGCAAAGCGTGAAACTTTGCTTCACTCATTATTAACAGTAGACAAAATGTAGGGAATGTGACTCCTTTGTATGTAAGATGCGAAAAACTTATTGTTGCAATGGCATGAATTTCATTTTGGGCGTTATTCACGTCTTTAGTCAGGAAAAATTTGATTGAGGGTATCGACAGGATTTTCTTCATTACATTTCTTCTGTTACATTTATATCAGCTTACCAAATAAGTATAAAGATATCGATCCTGAATGACGCAAGTGATAAATTGGTGTTACCCGTCGAAAGATGTCACTTAGATTCAGTTTTTCAATGGTTTGTGTAAGAAAAATTACATTATATATAAATACGCACATATATATGTATATATGAATACTGACAAATATTTCATAGGTTGTACTGTGATATTTCAATTACAATAGATGCCTTTATAAATTTGATTCTACCTATTCGGTGTATATTTTTTTATAAATTTCTCATTATACCTGATAGTATTAAAATTCGGTGTAAGAAAATAGACTCTTGTTACTTTTAGCGGTATATATAAATCCTTATGGAACTTAGGAAATGATGAGAATAAGATTTTGAGCCAAATGACATCGATGTGCATGTTTCTTTGTGTGTCGAAATGAAACATCTGAAGCAGCAGTAAATCTAGCTTCGATTCAGATAATTTTAACGGCGTTATTCATTACAATTTTGGAGAGAATTTTTCTTTTGGACAATTATTGTTTTTCATTTTTTTTCTTTCGATATCCTTTTTGGAATTTTTTATTATAAGGTATATTTGTAAAGCAGTTTTTTTGTATATAGTAGATTTTTTAGAAAATTTTAATCCATGTATAATAATAAGAATTATTTAATTTCTCGTGTTTGAAATTACTAATTAAATAGATTTTGTGCTATTTAAAATTATCATGTAACAAATTTCAAGTGACATCCTTTAAATTGTTTTTATTATTTTACTTTTGTCTCACCATCTATTTTAAGATGTTTTTCTTTACTTCTGTTTTAGGACACATCTTGCCATGTTTCCATACTTTCGATTAGATGCCACCATATATCTTTCACTTATTTTCTTACGGCCGAGAATCCCGCATTCCACCTGCAGAAGAAAATTTCTTTCATTCTTGTGACGATTCTATTTGCCTGAGGATTCATCATTTCAAAACCTCCCGAGGATTCTTGTTATTCAGGATTTATCATTTATTTCAATTTTCCTGCAGATTCCATTTGCTGGCGATGCATCGTTTCATCTTCATACTATTCATATTCATCGTTTCATACATTACATCTCTTCACACATTTCATATTCATCGTTTCATCTTCATACAATTCATATTCATCGTTTCATACATTACATCACTTCACACATTTCATATTCATCGTTTCATACATTACATCACTTCCCACATTTCATATTCATCCTTTCATCCACAAAATTTTTTCCCTCGGGGGAGCCTGTAACCCCTAGAGGGCGCGTCCCCAGGTGGCGGATAGGGGAATGCCTCTATTGGTTAGCCAATAGGTGGTAGAAGGGAAATAAAATACCTTCCGCGGACCAACAGGCATCGAGGACAATTCGGTCTTCAGCCCTAGTTGTGCTTAATACTGTATCATCCGTCGCGTATGTACTTGAGGAATGCGCTCAGAGCGTTTAGGCAGAGGGTCCTTCCTGTTCGTTAAATGAGCTACAGTCTCCTCATAGAAAACGCCTTTGAAGAAATCTTTGTGTGCTTCAATGCAACATTAACGGACTAAGTACAGGAGCTACTAGGACTTCATGTAGAGGTTATTTCACTGCAAGAGATGAAACTTAACGAGAGGCGTCTTTTGAACGTGAAGGGCTATGTTATAGTCCGTAGAGACAGAATATCAGAGGGAGGTTGACTCATGTTCCATATCCGAGATGTTAGATTTCAGAAACTTCCGGATATCAACAGTGTAACTTCAAGCCTTGAATATCTAGGTATTACTATTTTTTCTAAGGAACGTAATATAACCATCAAAAATGTTTGCCATCCCTCGAATAATGAGAGATTTAATTCTAATATGATGGAGAGCTTGTTTTAAAATAATACTGTGATACTCGGGGAACTCAATGCTGCTACCTGGGGTATTAGTTTCTCTAATGCAAGAGGTCTGGATCTTGAAAATTTGGCCACTGATAAGGCTTTCTTTTCACTAAATGACGGAACACGCACTTTCCATTCACACAGCTATGGATCAACTGATGTTTTGGATTTGACACTTAGTAGCTATGGCTTGTTTCCTTACAGTTCCTGGAGAGTACTAATGCAGCATAATGTTATGCTGTCTTTTATACCTATATTAGTGCCAGAAATTGGTGTTACATGTTCGAAAATATTTGATCGAAAATCTTGGACTATTGATATATGTTCTGTGATAACATTTTTTTTTTGTAAATCTTAGTTCCTTTTATTTTCTTGTACATTGGTCTTGTCTTTCTTTTCGTCAAAAACAATACTTTATTTTCTGTACCTAGCTTTAGACTTTTTTCTACATTCATTTTGCATTTCTTTATTATTTTTCGTCTAATTTTCATTCTGCCAATTTCTGTTTTTTTTATCACTAATCAGACCAACAATCTTAAGTGCGAGTCTTTCAATTGTTGCAGCAATTTTGTCATACTCCAGTTCTATCACTAACATAAGCTACAGTCATTCAGTGATATGCATACTTTGTTGCTTCTGAAAATCTCCTCCTTTACGTCCTATGAGATGATTTGCAGTCATGTAAGAAATCTTGGATTACGCCGGATTCGAAAAGGAAGGACTGAAATTGAAGGAGGCATCAAAAAGTGTTTGATTCAATTTGATGCCAAGGATTATATTGATATGATTGAACAGAATTATGTTAAAATAACAAAACCTCCAATAAAGAGTCATAATTGTGATTAAAAATTATAGAAGTTTATATAGAAAGCAAAAGAATCTGATTATGATAGTCAACGTATTGAGTTTATTAATTTACAATGTGACACACAAGCAGTAGAAAGGATTGTTAAATTTGTTACCGATACTTCCGTGTCCGTTTTTGCCACTTCTGCAAGATATGCGTTGATAAAAACAAAAATATACTCTTAAAAGATAATGTCAAAATATGAAACAAAATTCATTTCGTAAGTGAAATAAGTAATAGAAACCATATGTTATTATTATGGACTTTAGAAAAAGATGAATGTTTTTTTTTTAAATAATGTTATTCCTTTAAAAATTTTATGTTAATGTTTTTGCTAAATTATTATGATTTGTTTAATTTAATTAAGGCCGGTTATTTAAAAACCGTTTTTCTCTCAATCCAATGTGTATTATAAGAATATGCCACTCTAAATTAAAAATGCTGAAAATTGCGAATTTCTACAAATCGTTTCTTCTATAATCTGAAAGTTAATAATACTTAGGATGTGTAATTTTCTGCAAAAATTTCATATTTTGAATATTTTGTATAAAAAAATATATATTATTTTTTAAGTGTACTACAAAATAAATTTTTAATATACTTTTAAAAAATACTATATATTAATATACTACTAATATACTATTAAGAAATAATTTGATGTAGGAAAATAGACGTTTCTTGTTACTTTTAGCGGTCTATATCAATCCCTATGAAACTTAGGAAGTAATGAGAATAAGATTTAGAGCCAAATGCCATCGTTGTCCATTTTTTTTTCTGTGTTGAAATGAAATATCTGAAGAAGCAGAAAATCTATATTTGATTCAAATACCTTTAACGGCATTATTCATCGCAATTTTGGATAAACTTTTTCTTTTGGATAATTATTGTTTTTTATTATTAATCTTTTCTATATACTTATCTAAATTTTTGGAATTCTTTTATATAAGATATGTTTGTTTAGCAGTTTTTTTTTCATGAAGTGATTTTTTTAGTATATATTAATCGATGTATATTTATAATAATTATTTAATTTATCGTGTTTGATATTGCTAATTAAATGACTTTGGTGCTATTTAAAATTTTGGTGTAACAAATTTATTGTGAAATTATTTAAATTGTTTTCTATATATTACTTCTGTCTTGCCATCTTTTCTTAAAGGTTTTCCCATACTTCTGTAATAGGAGAGATACATCTTGCCATGTTTCCATTCTTTGCAAGAGATGATACCAAAATTCTTTCACATCTTTCCCTCTGGCCAAGAATCCCTCATTACATCTGACAAAGATATTTTTTTTCATTCTCTTGAAGATTTTGTTTGCTTGAGGATACATTATTTTCAAAACCTCCTGAGGATTCGATTTTTTGAGGATTATCATTTCAGTTTCCTGCAGATTCCATTTGGTGACGATACTTCATTCGATACCGGTGAATAGGTAGGTCTTTGTTGAGGCTCATTCTTTGATAAATGAAGCTGTAGATATTTTGGGATTTTGAAGCCGTATTTATCTCTAGATACGGCAAAGCGTGAAGCTTTGCCTCACTTGATATTAACAATAGTCAAACTATAGGAGAATCTGAGTCATTTGTATGTATGATTCGACAAAGGCTCAATGGCACGAATTTCATTTTGTGCGTTATCCACGTCATTAGTCAGGAGAAATTTGATTGAGGGTATCGACAGGATTTTCTTAAATAATTCGTTTAGAGCACTGAGATATTACATTTATATGTTTTTACCCAATCAGTATAAAGATATCGATCCTGAAAGCTGCAAGTGTTACATTGGGGTGACCAGTCGAAAAATATGTCACTCAGATTTTATGTAGGAAAATAGACTCTTGTTACTTTTAGCGTTCTATATAAATAGGTATGGAACTTACTGAATAATGAGAATAAAATTTAGGATCAAATGGCCTCATAGTGTATATTTATTTTTGTGTCGAAATGAAACATCTGAAGCAGAAGTATATCGAGCTTTCATTCAGATAATTGTAACGGCATTGTTAATGACAATCTTAGATATACTTTGTCTTTCGGATAATTATTCTTTTTCATTCTTAATCTTATCGATATACTTTTCGAAATTTTTGGAATTTTTTATTATAAGGCATATTTGTTCAGCAGTTTTTTGTAGTAAGTTTTTTTAGTATATATTTATCGATGTATAATTATAAGAATTATTCAATTAGTCGTGTTTGAAATTACTAAAAAAATGGTTTTGGTGATATTTAAAATTTTCGTTTAACAAACTTCAAGTGAAATCCTTTAATTTGTTTTTATTATTTGACTAGTGTCTCGCCATCTTTTTAAAATTGTTTTTCCTTAATTCTTTCTTAAGACACATCTTTCCACATCTTTCTTAAGACACATCTTTCTTAAGACACATGTTTCCATACTTTCCATTGGATGCCACCGTAATCCTTTCACTTATTTACTTGCGGCCAAGAATCCAACATTCCATGTGCAGAAGATAATTTCTTTCATTCTCTTGACGATTCTATTTGCCTGAGGATTCATCATTTCAAAACGTGCCGAGTATTCTAGTTATTGAGGGTATATCATTTATTTTATTTTCCTGCAGATTCCATTTGCTGACGATGCATCGTTTCATCTTCATACTATTCATATTCATCGTTTCATACATATATTTTTTCCCTCGGGGGAGCCTGTAACCCCTCGGGGGAGCCTGTAAACCTTCCGCGGACCAACAGGCATCGAGTTCAAGTCAGTCTTCAGCCCTAGTTGTGTCTCTCTTCAAATGAAGCTGCATACTATCCTTCGCCATGGACAAGCCGCATATATTTGTTTCTAATACTGTATCTCGTCCGTTGCGCAGGTAAATCTTGGAAGCGCTCAGGATTTAGGAAGAGGAACCTGTTAGTAAAATGAGCTACAGTCTCGTCATAGAAAAACCTTTCAAATCTTGTGTTTCAATGGAACATTAACGGACTATGTACTGGAGGTAATATGGTAATGCTCTACCAGATTTTGGAAATCGCTGATAGAATTCATGTGGAGATTATTGCACTTCAGGAGACTGAACTAAATGGGAAGCGTCTTCTGGATGTAAAGGGCTATAGTGTTGTCCATAGAGACAGGTTATGAGGGGGTGGTGGTCTCATGTTCCTTATCCGAGATGTTCACTTTCAGAGGCTCCCGGATATTAACACTGCATCTTTAAATCTTGAATATCTACGTATTACTATTCTTTCTTACGAAAGTAATATAACCATAAAAAATATTTACCATCCCCCGAATTATCCCAGACTCAATTCTAATATCATGGAGAGCTTGGTTGAATATAGTACTTAGTACTGTGATACTTGGGGAACTCACTGCTAAAATTGGTACCTGTGGTAGCACTTCCACTAATGCAAGAGGTCTGGATCATGAAAATGTGGCCAATGATAAGGCCTTTTTGTCACTAAATGACGGGACAGACACTTTCCGTTCGCAGCTATGGATCAACTCATGTCTTCGATTTGACATTTATTAGTCATGGATTGTTTCCTTACACTTCCTGGATACTACTAATGGAGCATAATCTTATGCTGTGTTTTATACCTATTCCAGTGACAGAAATCGGTGTTACATATCCGAAAAAATTTGATCCAAGCTCTTGGACAATTGATATATGTTCTTTGATAACATATTTTTTTTGTAAATCTTAGTTCCTTTCTTTTCTTGCACATTGGTATTGTCTTTCCTTTCGTCAAAAAACAATACTTTATTTTCTCTAACTAGCTTTAGACTTTCTTTTATGTACATTTTTCATTTCTTTTTCAGTTCTCGTCTAATTTTCATTCTGTCAATTACTGTGTTTTTTCCTTTTTCACTAATCAGACCAACATCCTAAAGTTAGAGTGTTTCAATTGTTTAGCAATTTTGTCATACTCCAGTTCGATCACAAACAAAATCTACAGTCATTCAAAGATAAGCATACTTTGCTGCTTCTGAAAATCTTCTCCTTGACATCCTATGAGATGATTTGCAGTCACATAAGAAATCTTGGATTACGCCGGATTCGAAACGCAAGGACCGAAATTGAAGTAGGCATCAAAAAGGTTTTAATTCCACATATAAACTTTGATTACAAGGATTATATTGATATGATTGAATAGAATAATGTTAAAGTAAAAGAACTTCCAAAAAAGAGTCATAATTGTGATGACAAACTAAAGCAGTTTATAAAGAAAGGAAAAGAATCTGATTATGAGAGTCAACTTTTGAGTTTAATAATTTACCATGTCACACACAAGCAGTAGAAGGGATTCGCAAATTAGTTAACGATTCATCCCTGTCCGTGTGTTCCACTTTTGAAAGAGATGCGTTGATAAAAACAAAAATACATTCTTAAAAGTTAATGTCAAAATTTGAAAAAAATTAAATTCGTCAGTGAAATAAGTAATAGAAACCATATGTTATTATTATGGACTTTAGAAAAAGATGAATGTTTTTTTTAAAATAACATTGTCCTTTTAAATATTTTATATTAATAGTTTTTCTAACTTATTATGATTTGTTTATTTTAATTATGGTCGGCCAATTAAAAATTGTTTTTCTTTCATTCCAATGTGTAATATAGGAATATGCCACTCTAAATTTAATGTGATGAAAATCGCAAAATTCTTGAAATCGGTTGTTCTATAATGGCATCTAAAAGGTTAATAATACTTAGAATGTGTAAGTTTTCTGTAAAAATTTCATATTTTGAATTTTTTTGGATAAAAAAATATATATTATTGTTTTAATGTACTATAAAATAAATTTTTTATATGCGCTTAAAGAATAGTATATATTAATATACTACTAATATACTGTTAAGAAATAATTTGATCTAGGAAATGTGACTCCTCTTGTTACTTTTAGCGGTCTATATCAATACCTATGAAATTTAGGAAGTAATGAGAATAACATTTAGAGCGAAATGACATCCTTTTACTTTTTTTTATGTTCTGAAATGAAACATCTGAAGAAACAGAAAATCTAGCTTTGATTCAGATAATTTTAACGGCATTATTAATTGAAATTTTGGATATACATTTTCTTTTGGATACTTATTGTTTTTCATGGTTAAACTTTTCGATATACCTATCTGAATTTTGGGAATTTTTTAATATAAGACATATTTGTTTGGCAGTTTTTTGCATGTAGAGGTTTTTTAGTATATATTAATCGATGTATAATTATAAGAATTATTAAATTACTCGTGTTTGATATTGCAAATTAAATGGCTTTGGTGCTATTTAAAATTTTCGTGTAACAAATTTAATGTGAAATCATTTAAATTGTTTTCTATATTTTACTTATGTCTCGCCATCTTTTCTTAAATGTTTTTCCTTACTTCTGTAATAGGACACATCTTGCCATGTTTCCATACTCTGCAAGAGATGCCACTATAAACCTTTTACACCTTTCCTTCTGGCCAAGAATCCCACATTCCATCTGACAAAGATTATTTTGTTCTTTCTCTTGACTATTCTGTTTGCTTGAGGATTCATCATTTTCAAAGCCTCCTGAGGATTCGATTTATTGAGGATTTATCATTTCATTTTCCTGCAGATTCCATTTGCTGACGAGACATCGTTTCATTTTTATATGGATTTCATCTACTTGGGATTCTTTGCTTGATATACCCATGGATTGTATCTATTGACGGTTCATCGCCTCAATCTACATAGGATTCCATCTACTGAAAACTCATCTTTTCATCCAATTCCCCAAATTTTAGCATCATCAAGCAAGAGAAGCGGCAATTGTTAGGGTTACGAATTATACCTTTCGATTATTGTTGCTCGTTCGTATGCTGAGTGCACATCTCGTATTTACAATTGAATATACTTTAACTTCTCTCTGTGATAAAATTAAAAAGGAGACCATTAGGCTGCTTGTATTGCCATTTCTAATTTTAGAAAACTCTATCTTTTTCATCTTGTGGTAATGACAAGAACTTGTAAGAAGATCGCGAAGAAGTCGAGTCGAGAGGTGTGTGGTGTCAAGGAACTCATTGGCTCTAATCAGATGAAGCCGAAAAGTTAATGAGAGTATATAGTAATGCAATATAGCTCGTGTGTGATTTGTGAATAAAAACAATGTAAAGAACACACGATTGGAGTATTTTCTAATACTGAAAGGGAATGAGTGGACAATATGTTGTATATACATAATTTTTTCCCTCGGGGGAGCCTGTAACCCCTAGAGAGCGCGTCCCCATGTGGCGGATAGGGGAATGCCTCTATTGGTTACCCAATAGGTGGTAGAAGGGAAATAATATACCTTCCGCGGACCAAGAAGCGTCGAGGTAAAGTCAGTCTTCAGCCCTAGTTGTGCCTCACTTCAAATGAAGCTGCATACTATCCCTCGCCATCGACTTGCCGTAGACAGAATATCAGAGGGACAGAATATCAGCCTAGACAGAATATCAGAGGGAGGTGGTCTCATGTTCCATATCCGAGATGTTCCATTTCAGAATCTCCCGGATATGAACACTGCAAGTTCAAGCTTTGAATATCTAGGTATTACTATTCTTTCTAGGGAACGTAATATAACCATAAAAAATCTTTACCATCCCACGAATAATCAGAGACTCATTTCTAATATGATGGGGAGCTTGTTTGAAGATAATACTGTGATACTTGGGGAACTCAATGCTAAAAATGTTATCTGGGGTAGCATTTGTACTAATGCAACAGGTCTGGATCTTTAAAATGTGGCAAATGATAAGGACTCCTGGTCACTAAAAGACGGGGCACACACTTTCTGTTCACAGAGCTATGGTTGAACTGATATTTAGGATTTGACACTTATTAGCGATGCCTTGTTTCTTGCAGTTCCTGGAGAGAACTCAACAATATCGGTAGTGATCACCTTCCTATTTTGATTGAAATTGATTTTAAGGTTGATTCCACTGGGGTGGGGAATCTCTGCTGGAACTTCAGGAAAGCCAACTGGAATTTGTATGAAAACCTCTCAAGTGATCTTATCGCGCAAGTACCTCTTTCGGATGACTTGGAGGAATGTCAAAATTTGAAAATATTTAATTGTCAGTGAAATAATTAATGGAAGCCATGTGTAATTACTATGGAGATTTGAAAGAGATGACTATTTTTTAAAATAAGATTATGCCTTTAAGTTTCTTGTGTTATGATATCAAACTTTCCATGTATCCCACTGAGGACTCAGCTAGTCATTGATACAATGCCACGAAAAAGCACTGATAACACCTTTTTGGGCTCGTGTGAATGAAAAAGACCACCTTGTAGAACATGGTGTTCTTTGTTCTTAGATGCTGAAAATAGTTTTCTCCAAATGTTTCAATGTATGTTGTTCATTATCTTCATATGACTAGTATAGAAATGAAACTTGCAATCTCCATTTTTATTTTCAAAATTGAATTAATGATACTTGCTTATCAGTCAATGAAATCGAAAGTCTTTGGAAAATTTCATAGTAATAAAAATAATGTGGTGACTTTTCTAAACGTAATAATAAAGATATTACTACAAATGTACATAAGTGAGGTAATATTTTCCTTGCTGTTTTTGTTACTTTGTGGGAGCACCAAACACGTGGACCAACACTGTTTTCGAAGTGGGGGCAGCACATAAATGACCATATATTATCCAGGCTTCCATCCCAAGCCCGCTTTGTGATTAGCTAGAAACGCTAACTTCTTTATAATGGGGAAATCTACAGTATAATATAATAATAACCTTTCGATAAAGTCATAAGATCACAATATACATTACATATTACTGTAATTATGCAGTTGAATATTGGATGTAAATTATGTAGAGTCAAACGTATTATTAGCCATTGCAAGTAACAAATATATTTAAGTTGAATACCGAGATCAAAATTTTTTAAATAATCTTTTATAAAGTTTTCTTCTGAAAACAAAAATTCTTCTCTTTGGAATGAATACTGCGATTGCTGTTTTAAATTTTTAGGTATAATTTTTCAAACATTCTCCTTGTCCTTTTCCCATGTTCGTTAATTGTGTCCGATAATTGCTTGTGTTGAATAGTTTCTGTTCACAAATCAACATACTGGTTTTTCCAAAAACTGTACTGAAAATATATTTATTAGTGGTATAGTATCAAAACTAGCAATCCCAATGAGCCTTTTTTTTTTTGGGGGGGGGAATTAAAAATTTTGGAGATATTAATTTCTAATTGCCTTTATAAAATTTCTACCATTGTAGATTATTACTGTGCCATATTCCAAAAAAAATTTGTTTTTAAACTATGTGAAATACTTTAGAAATGATCCTTAATCAGTTTTGGAAAAAATAACGGGAGAATTGTAAATTATCATCATCATACCCCTCCACTTAATTCACCTTTATAAAGTTATTTTATTTTTATTTTTGTACGTCCATAATAAAGTATTTTACACAAATTTCTTTATTTTTTTAACCTTCATAGTCGCAGTTTAGCATATTACGCTATAACAAAAGAGGTAAAAAATTAATCGATGTCTGAAGAGGGAAATGTCCGATTGTAATAAAATTTCGGATGGAAAGATGTTTTGACCAAACATACAAATTATTAAAATTCGGTGTCCAACGAATGAATTTTAGGAGTTCTAGCACATGAGAATTTCGCATCCAGCAGTTGTGTAGATGAAGAGATTTTCGATCAAATGTTCAAAGTTTCTGTTGCATTTCGACTGCGAATATCAAAAGTAGACCGCAACAATTAATAGTGTTTCCCAACAATTTTGTGACATGCCCCACCTAAACCTTTCTAAAATTCTTATGTCCCCCTAAATAACATATACATAATTTTTTATAGTAAAAAATTGAATTGTTCACTTAACAAACTAAATGATAGGTTTTAGGAAGAAATCACTAGGAAATTGTTAACGAAACACAGTAAGTAAATTTTCAATACTTATAATGAAAAACTGAAATTCAAATTCGGAATAATTTTAATAAAGATTTTTCTATATGAATTTATCATTTTAATTTAGTGAGATCCTTGCGCTTGATGCTTGCTGCACAGAGATTTCATGTTAGGTTCCAATTTGGTTAGAATCAGTCTCAAGTCTTCCCGTTGTGTTATATCCAGCCGATTTCTCTTTTTTTTTACCAGGGAATCATTTACAGCACTAAATCCACATTCAACTAAATATGAAGATGGAAACGGTAACAATAGTTTTCTCGCACATTTGGTTGAATTTGGGAATTTGATTTCTGTTTCCTCACAAAGCCATGCCATCGCTCCTTTCATATTAAATAAAGTTTTAACTGACTCATCATTTTGCATTTCTGCGAGTTCTACTTGATACTGCATATTTGATATATCAGACAAATCCACTAACATTGGCTGCATCATCCATGTTGGAAAATGAATTTGTTTTAAATCAGAAAATCTTTCTTTTAAATCAGCCGATAGAATTTTCAGATGATCGACAATAACAAGTATAGCGGTATCAGTTACTTCACATTTTTGGGGCGAATGAAACTGTTCAAAGTTTTTGTTGTTAATCTATTTCTGACATAACTCAATAAGGGTAATGAAACCAAATATCTTCGCTTTTGCATCGACAAGAGTTTTAGTTGTTCCTTGAAGTTGCTTATTAAATATATTTAGTTTTTTCAAAGATATCGGTTAAATCAATCACAAATGTTTTACCATCGACTGTTAACAGATACTTCATTTCAGGTTTGTCAATTAAAAAATCACTAAGAGTATCACACAGTTCCATAAATCTTTTCAAGCAGTTCCCTTTAGAGAGCCATCTCACTTCAGTGTGAAGTAAAAGTCTCACATGGTCTGCATTTTGTTCTTCACAAAATAGCTTGGAGAGACAATCACATTTGGCATTAGCTATAATAGCATTGATACACTTTATTACTGATTGTAGTACTTCATTTAGAACAGGTTTTTAGCTACCAAGTTTTCAATATGAATAACACAATGCACAAGAATCATTTCTGGATTCTCATTTTTCATCAGTTTTAAGCAGCCATTTTTCTTGCCCATCATATTATGAGCACCATCTGCAGCACAAGATGTTATATTTTTCATTGGTATATTATTGACATCTAAGAAGTTTTTTAGCTTATTATATATAAACTTTTTGAGGTAGTGGTGCTTTCAAATCTTTTTCAGAACAACATATTTTCAGCAAAATGCCCTTTATCAATATATCTTACGTAAGTTATCAAGACTGCCTCACTGTCTCTCAAAGTATATTCATCTATTTGCACTGAGAATTTTTTTTGTTTTCAGCTTTTCAACAAGTTGTTTTTCAATATCTTCACTCAATTCGTCTATTCTTCTGCTAACAGTATTGTTACTGAGTGGCATTGTTTTTACATCTTTTTCAAGAACCGTTTTAAGAAATACTGATATTTACGGTTTTATTAAATTGTCTCCTATAGTATGATTTTTTTTCCAGATTTTGCGATGAATAAAGAAATTTGATAACTAGCCTCAAGAATACGATTATGAGTTGAAGTATGAGCAGTAAATAGTGACTTTAATGTTGTTCTCTTATCAAAATTTTTCTTTAAAGTTTGAAAGTACTTCAAATCTGAATTAATATGAGCACTATGTTTCGCCTTCAAATGCGCCTCAAGACGACCTCGTTTCTTTGATTCGTTGATCAAGCATTGCTGGCATAAAAGACAAAAAGGAAACCGCTCATCTTGGACAGCGGGTATGAACCCAAATTTTAAATATTCCTCCGAAAATTCACGAATTTTTATTTTTTTTTGCTTGCAACGCTCATTTTACTATGGGCTGATTGAAATAAGTATAAGATCAATTAAAAACTAAAACTAAAGTATGTGTTAAAATTAATTTTATGTGACAGAGTAAACGTATACAAAAAATGTATCTTTATTTAAATGTATATAACACATTTACAACACTGCTACCGCAAAATAATATATTTTTTCGTTTTGACAAATTTTTCTGGAAAATTATGCTTCTAAAATTAAAATAAATAAAAATCAAATCAAATACTTATCAATTATATTTATACAATGTATATAAATTTTAAAACAATGAGACTTTTTCAACAGTTTTTACGGACGCTTATTTCAAATTAACACAAACTGAATGCTGCGTAACACTACAGAAGTTGCGACGGGCCATTCAGATGCGAACAACTGCGTTGTTTAACGAGATTTTAAATCGTCCGGGGTTCTCAGTGGAGCCTGCCGTCTGTCGCAGGGAGGTTAACTTGACGACGTCAAAACCCCAGTTGATATTTTGGTCTCGTCAAACGAATTTATAATATTTATTGGCCGCAATTATTTAAGAATTTGCTTTTTTCGTTCAATTTTGGCACTAAAATATAGCATTGCATTTAAATGGTCCGGAAAAAAGGGTTAAATTCGTGTCGA
Source organism: Dolomedes plantarius (assembly GCA_907164885.2). Lineage (NCBI taxonomy): Eukaryota > Metazoa > Arthropoda > Arachnida > Araneae > Dolomedidae > Dolomedes > Dolomedes plantarius. The sequence goes on along the minus strand of OU015503.1, from coordinate 119,784,421 downwards.
TTCAATTTTCGAATTGCCCCCCTCAACAATCAAATTGCCGCCCTGTGGGGCGTGGGCCCCACGTTGGGAAACACCACTCTATGCGTTTGGCCCTCGTCCTAGTGTCCCCAAGGTCATATTAGTGTCCTGGTTACGCTTCGTTAAACATAAAAGGGTTTTGGGTGGGAGGGAATTAACATCCGGTTATAACTTAACATACTTATTCTAACTAGTCATTTTTAGTTTGAGTTCTAACAAGTTAACATGTCTGGCGATGCTAGAGCAAAAAACTGGAGCTTCACATCTTTTGATGTTGAAACCGAGCCTTTGGTTAATGTTCGTGATAAAATCGAGTACTTGGTGTTTGGAAAGCAGACCTGTCCTGATACCGGCTGTCGTAATCTGCAAGGATTTGTGTCATTCAAGATTCGTACAAAGTATTCAACTATAAAGAGGATGCTACCCGGTTGCCATCTTCAGAAGAAGGAGATTTTCAGGATCTGCAAAGTATGCATTTCTTTGAATGACTGGGTCAATTACATTTTTAAGAGTCTAATTGAGGTAACGTTCTCATCTAATTTTCCTCCTGTGAATTACTGTGTTTCTTTCTTTATAACTATTCAGACCAATATCCTGAAGATCGGCGCTTTCATGTGTTGAAGCATCTTTGTCATACTCCAGTTCGATAACTAACAGAAGATACAGTCAATGACAGATATGCATACTTTGCTGCTTCTGAAAATCTCATACTTCACATGATATGAGATGATTTGCAGTCTTGTAAGAAAGCTAGGACTGCTCCGGATTCTAAAAGCAAGGACTGAAATTGAAGAAGGCATGAAAAAGATTTTCATTCACGTATATACTTTGCTGCCAATGATTATATTGATATGATTGAATAGAATAATGTTAAAGTAACAGAACCTCCAATAAAGAATTATAATTGTGATGACAAACTAGAGCAGTTTATAAATAAAGAAAAGAATCTGATTATGAGAGTCAACGTATTGAGTTTAATAGTTTACCATGTCACACACAAGCAGTAGAAAGGATTCTTCAATTAGTTACCGAGTCATCATTTTCCGTTTATGGCCCTTCTGCAAGAAAGGCATTGATAAAAATAAAAATACATTCTGAAAACTAATGTGAATATTTGAAAAAAAATTCAATTCGTCAGTGAAATAAGCAAAAGAAACCATGTGTGATTACTCTGGACATTTGAAACAGATGAATATTTTTTCGAAATAACGTTATGACATAAGTTGCTTGCGTTATGATATCAAAATTCCAATGTAGCCCACGGAGGGAAGGCTTCAGTTATTCGTTGATACAATACCACGAAAAAGCACTGATAACAGCTCTTCGGGAAGGTGTGAATGAAAAAGACCACC
>OU015503.1:119753051-119778051 GCA_907164885.2 Dolomedes plantarius | reverse complement strand
TGTAGCTCACTACGCAGTATACTGTCGACGGTGCGTTTCTCGATGCCACTTGCCCTCTCTAACTCCAGTAACGTCCATCGTCTGTCTTCACCCATGAGCTGCTCGATGATGGCACGGGCCAAGTCGGTCCGTGCTCACCAGTCGTCCCGAACGTTGCTCATCAATGGTAGACACACGTCCTTGCTGAAACTTTACTACCCACCGTGCTACTGTACGATATGGTAGGGCATTATTCCCAATAATTCACTGTGACATTCCATCGCATTTCTCCCTCGGAGAACGGCTATTTTGATGCAAGCGCGCTGCTCAACACGATTTTCTTCCATCCCACACGACACTCACCAACTGACTGATTTCAGAACCCTCGCTCCTCTACTACCAGATATCACAGAGCCATCTGTTGTTCTGCATACACACTATGCCTGCAGAACATCCACACGACACATATACGTTTGTGATCCGTTCACATATCTACAAGAAAAAAAATAGTTGCCATGACTTTTGCCCCAGCCCTCTTATATATATATGTATATATATATATATATATGTGTGTGTGTGTGTGTGTAAATATATATATATAAATATATATATATATATATGTCGGACTTAAGAGGGAGCGAAATAATTACCTTAAAATCAAAGGGGGCTTCGAGTTTTATCTATTATCATAAAGCGCAGGAAATGCGATAAAATCAGATCCTCTGAGAGTGAAAGTGTGTGTTTTACCAAATTAGAGGAATTATTTTTAGAACGGGGTACAGGGAATTAGAGCGTGGCGGCCTTCAAACATCTATTTTGAATCTCTACGCAGGCGCAAAAAGAGTACGTGTGGAACTTGACCATGAAAAAGTACGCAGAACGCGGGATTTAATCGTTGCTAGTGGACGCGTGTCAGCTGGGTCCATAATTTGAAAAATGGCGAGAGCTCAAATATGCGCTACTTGGATCAGTGGTTGCTGGAAAGTGAAATAAATTGGCTTGATTCAGTTGGAAAAATGTATGTTTATTGGATTTAGACTACTTACCACTCGCCACCAGTATTAACATGATGACTTCAAATTAATCTGAGAACATGCAAACCTCACGCCTGTCATATATATATATATATATATATATATATATATGTAAATATATATATATATACCAAGATATGAGAATAGTGGCGAATTACGCCACGACAATAAATTAATTACTAAGCCCCCTTTAAATTTAGAATAATTATTTCGTTCCCGCTTAAGTCCGACAACTTTCCCCCCCGTCCCCCTGAAGGCACGCACATAAATGGAGTAGCTAATTCCATCCGGCAAGTCTTCAGAAGAGAAAAACTAAGATTATATTTCAAAATCCCAAATAACTATCAACCGAAAAAGATTGCTGAGTAGGGACGTCTCCCCAGTCAACACAAATTAAATTAAACCTAACCCAAAATTTTATCTATTCACGCCTAGCCAGATTGAATCAAGGTACTGATACATTTTACACAAGTCTCCATATGAGACACAATTGACATTGATGAGTTATTAATCATCACAATATAAATTTCCAAAATTACAAAAATCACTAAAAAACACAATTATCATCAAATCTTATTAAAGAAAAACACGAAAATGTCTCAACTACAGGTAAATATAGTAACCACTCAGATCTTGTTAACAAATGTAGAAGTCCAAATCTGTACAACCAAAAATAAAAATATCAACTCTGTAAATCGGACGCTGTACATCACTCTTCATCTGTACACAAAACCCAAAAAACATATTTTTCGAAATTACATCATAATATTACACTTGTTTTATGAGATCCAAATTGATAAAATATACACAAAGTAGCTTAAAAAAGAGCGTTTAAACTTTTTTTTTTATATTTTTAATTTAAGACAGCACACAACGTTTAACCACATAAGTGGAGTCAAGAGGGTGTTAGGCACCCAACATATAAAATCAATTAAGAGATGGATCTCTGAACTTTACATTATTGCTATTTCTTTATACAAAAAAAAAGACACATCATAAAATTTTACCAACCCAATCAATAAAATCAAGAACACACAATTTGAATTTAAAAAATATATGAGAAACAGTAAATTGGAATCTAAGAATGTATGTAATCAACTTTCAAAATTATCTAGATTACTCAAAGCAGTTTCTTTTCTCAATGCTTATTACGCACTTTTCCTGATCACTCAATGACTTACTTAAAACTAATCCTAATGGCATGAGGAGGCATGTGAAACAGGCTCATGCCCGGTCAAAACATTAATCATTTTATTATTTATTGACAAAACATGTTAAAAATTCACGTTTTTCAATATGCTATCCAAATCTTACCAATTTCAAGGCCAAAATATTTCGTAACTTTCACATCTTACATTAATGCAAATTCCACACCTCATTTTTTTAAATTATTATTTCGATATAGTAATATGCACTTAACAATCAGAGGCCCTCCTCATTAAGCTTGCCGGTCGACCAAAAATATACACTAAAAAAAACATTTAACACGATATTTTTCAAAATGTAACTTAAAATACTACTCCATAACACTCAAATAAACACAAAATATATACAAGGGATAAAAATGACCATCGTCGCACCAGGAAATCAGAATCTGCAAAAATTTTAAAATTGCTCCTAATTTAGTACATTACTTTGCTTTCCCCCCCCCTCCCCAAGAACAAGATAGATAAACAATTTAATTTCATAATAGTATAACTTTAAAACATTACGAATTGTTGGTTAAATATCAATTAATTTTTCTTGAAACATGAAATAAGTCTGTCAAACTCAAAATCCTTATCAAATCAACAAAACCTTCACAAAAACAACAAATTTTTCAGCATTCATTAAATCCGCTGAGAAAAATATGAAAATTTTACATATCTTATCACAGATCTTTTTTAAAATGTGTCAGTTAATATTCATTATATAACCCAATCAAGTGTTAACTAAAGTTTAACATACTCTTCAGTGAAACTGGGTGGGGAAGCTCTATGCTTATAAAATTGTATGGGTTTCAAAAATACAAAAATACTCAATTCAATAACATAAAACTAATCTCACCAAAAATAATATTCCTAAAAAACCCATATCGTATTTAACATTCTGACACAGTATTATAATCAATACACACATTATCGTTTTAATCAAACAGTTCTTTCGAAAACCAAGCTTAACTCATTTCACATAAAAGTTTAATAAAACGGAGCTTACCGGACTTTATTTATCCTGTCAAACTAAAAAAAAATTTACTTTTTCTGCACGAATTTTTTATTTTTACACAAAATCTTCTTCTGTTCTCCGGATGATGTTTGATAAAAAGTCGCCTCTGCTTTAGATGACCGAAAACCATGGCGTTATCGTTTTGTTTTAAAACGCAGATCTGACAGTATTCCTGTTGCTTAGCAAATTCACAAACCACGCACCGCTGTCTTTAAAAACATAACTCACGCTCGTTGCAGAGTCGGGAGAAAAAAAAAATTACATAACTTCCTCGTTTCGAGGTCTTTTGGCGAAAAACAACGCAGAGAGAACGAAAATCACTGCGACACACGCACGATGACTCTCTCTGGGAGAAAAAAATTGAAGAACAACTCGCGATGATTCGACGACTGATGAAAATCGGAACGGCAAAGTTATCCTCGCCGCGCAACGGTGTTGGCACAATTGGACACTCCGAAGACACAATGCAGCAAACAGCAGGCAAAGCGTTGTTAATCCACACAATTGAAGTCGAAACATCATGTAGGTCGAATGGTATCCCGACTGGAACTCTGCGACGGCAATCGTTGTCATTGTTTTCTGCACGAAAAATGCAGCTCCAAACCTAAATATTTTACGCTACCAACGCGTCAACGCAGTCACGAGGGAGCATGACGAGAACTTGGATAAATTTTTATTTTTTAACTTACATTTTTAAAAGCTGTGGGGTGATTATTTTCCCTCCCGAGATCCCAAAATCCTGCTCGACTGTTGACGAGCTCGCTACCTACACCCTTCCCAGTACGTCGTCTTACATCCAAACTTACTCCTTCTTAATCTATCTTTACTTAATTATTCAAGTTATGGCAGTCAATGAATTAAAAGGCCGGTGGCAAAGAACTACAATTAATATATCGAACATCGTTTATTTCCAAAATCTTAAGCTACCTGATTCAATCTGATAAATTAAATCCAACAGTCATCAAGCTCCCGCGAGACGCGTGACTATCTCCATCAAGAATTTCCCGCCGTCTCATTAAACGCTATTGTTTTTATGCCATCAACAGCCACCGCGCATGCCCACATGATCTCTGTGACGCATACACACGTTGAACCATAGGCGTGGCCACAGAAGTCAATCAATCCAAAGGGAATTTCCCCGATTTCTCTCGATGTATTTCGAACCAAGATATGAGAATAGTGGCGAATTACGCCACGACAATAAATTAATTACTAAGCCCCCTTTAAATTTAGAATAATTATTTCGTTCCCGCTTAAGTCCGACATATATATATATATATATATATATATATATGTATATATATATATATACAGTGGAATCTCGATCGATCGTTTTCGGATCGATCGTTTTTCCGTATGTGTCTTTCATTTTATCCAGTCCCAATGATCGTACTGCTCTGTTATGTTTCCGCATCTATCGTTTTCCCGCATTTATCGGTCATATCAATCGGTCCCTTGAAAAACGATAGATCGAGACTCCACTGTATATATATATATATATATATCTATATATATATATATATATATACACTCATGGACAAAAAAATTAGCGCACCAAGAAATAATTGCGCGATTGTAACGAAACTTGCAATGAAGGTACATGTCGGGGAGATATGCAAATAATTAGAAATGCAGCGTGATTGCGCATTACGTATAGCTGGTAGATTGCGTTGAACATCGTACTCTGTGGAGTATGAAACAGGTAACCAAAGCTTGTTTGAGTGTGCTGAATCATTTACAAAGGAAGAGCTGAGATAGACATGCCATTACGCCGTGTTCGAAGACAATATAAGCAGTTGTCGCAGTTTGAGAGGGGGAGAATAGTCTGGATGATGGAAGCTGTGTGGTCAGCTTGGCGAGTTGCTCGTCAATTAGGCCGCTCTGATTGTGTTGTGAGGAGGTGTTGGGACCAGTGGACCCGCGAGATGTCATGTACACGAAGACCAGGCTCAGGACGCCCTCGACAGACCAGTCGTCGAGAAGATCGCCACATCGTAAGAAATGCACGCGTACAGCCAACTGCTTCATCGGCCGCCATCCAGGCACAGGTAGCACCTTCACTAGGGGCATCTGTGTCTTCTCGAACCATACGAAGGCGCCTGGTTGAAGGACAGTAGGTATCGCGGCGCCCATTACGTGTGCTGCCCTTGACGCCCACCCATCGTCGCCTCCGTTTGGAGTTTTGCCGCTTACAAGGAAACTGGACTGCAGTGGAATGGAACCAGGTCGTCTTTAGCGACGAATCCAGATTCAATCTCGGCAGTGATGACAATCGTGTTCGTGTGTGGAGATCCCGTGGTGAACGCTTCAATCCTGCCTTTGCTGTACAGCGACACATCGCTCCCGCAGCAGGTGTGATGGTATGGGGTGCCATTGCCTACAATAAACGGTCACCCCTAGTATTGTTCCGTGGCACCATGACAGCCCAGCGGTATGTTCATGAAATTCTGCAACCACATGTGTTGCGACTCATGCAACGGCTCCCTGGAGCCATTTTTCAACAAGACAATGCTCGGCCTCATACGGCAAGGGTGTCACAAGACTGTCTCCGCTCTGTTACTACCCTTCCTTGGCCAGCCCGATCCCCAGATTTGTCTCCAATCGAGCATATCTGGGATCATTTGGGACGACGAGTTGGGCATCCCACGAGTTTGAACGAACTAGAGGCAAGGTTACAGCAAATATGGAACGAAATGTCTCAAGACATCATACAGAACTTGTATGACTCAATGGCCGATCGTATCGCATCGTGCATTCGCGCTAGAGGGGGTCCAACGGAGTATTATCTCCTCCGTTCTTTTGCCTTTTTCTCTGAAATAAATTATGCTTTTTCTTTGATTTTCTTCTCATTTACTTATATCAAAGTAGTCATTACGTATTTAAAATTTCGTTTCATTTTGACGACTCCTTCGTGGTGCGCTAATTTTTTTGTCCATGATTGTATATATATATATATATATTCAATAGAAATCTACATATTAAATCACGTATAGAGTTGAAAAATTAACGTAAGGAACTTCGTTCCTGACGGGGTCCCCCGACTGCACAATTTTTTTTTTGTTATTATTCAATATTTGTGCTTCATTGATTTTGTGTTTTAAATTATTTCTATAAAGGAAAATTTTCATAGTTACTAAAACTTTGAAAATGTTAATTTAGATGTTTTTAAATCGGAGTTTTAGTTCATTCCTGGCAAGAACACTTTTTAATCATAGGCAGTATAGCCAATACAGGAGAGCCAAATTTGAGAATTAAGTTGGATATCATTAACCATTTATTTTTTTTTAACTCTTAGCTTCTATAAGAACTGTAAAGGTATTGGATACTAAGCTAAGCTCTTTTATATTTTCATCCAAAATATATATATATATATATATATATATTGTTTTTTTCTACTTATTTACACTCGGGGTTTACATTTTAAACAAGAGACGTTTGATGTATAGATTTCTATACATTTCTATTACACTTTTGCATTAATTTTGATTATATGAAAAATAGTAAGTGCAATCCAGTTATATGCGCTTTACCCCACAGTAATAACCATTGCAAATGATTCAGCTGCGAAAATTTAATAAACTAATATTTTTTGTTCTATCTTCATTACTAGGTCATTTGAAATGGAGGTGTGAAGAAGACAGCCCTAGAGAAAGAAAGCTCCATCGTTTGGACGATAATTTTCGGAAGGATGATTTAGAGTCGTTCGTTAATTCCGACGACAAGGTTTCATCCTCATCGTCTTCCTCTGATAAAGATACTTCATCGTCGTCTTCTTCCTCCTCCGAAGATTCTTCATCGTCATCTTCCTCCTCTTCCGAAGATTCTTCATCTTCTGACGACGATGACTCATCATCCAGCTGCAGCTCGTCGTGTTCAAAATGCTCTTCAAGTTCCAGTTCGGAGTCTGATGATGAGGAAGTTGAGCAACCAAGCCAAATTTTGGACTGGACTTACAACAAGTTATCTTTGTTACAAGATGAAGAATCAAACCTCAGGAGGTTCCTTCTACTGAAAAACATCAAGGATCGAGTGAAGTTATTAAAACGGAATTACAAGAAACAAAGACTCACTTTCGATTGGGCATATTACAAGCTCTCTTTAATCCCAGATGTAGATTCGAATCTCAGGAGGTACCTTCTACTGAATAACCTCATGACTCGAATGTTTTCATCAATGGAATCTTACTGGTGAATAGGTAAGTTAACCTTTTTTTAAGGCTAATTTTTTTATATATGTAGTTGTAAATAATTGGGGATTTTCAATTTGTAGATGTTTCTAGATACGGCAAAGCGTGAAACTTTGCTTCACTCATTATTAACAGTAGACAAAATGTAGGGAATGTGACTCCTTTGTATGTAAGATGCGAAAAACTTATTGTTGCAATGGCATGAATTTCATTTTGGGCGTTATTCACGTCTTTAGTCAGGAAAAATTTGATTGAGGGTATCGACAGGATTTACTTCATTACATTTCTTCTGTTACATTTATATCAGCTTACCAAATAAGTATAAAGATATCGATCCTGAATGACGCAAGTGATAAATTGGTGTTACCCGTCGAAAGATGTCACTCAGATTCAATTTTTTCAATGGTTTGTGTAAGAAAAATTACATTATATATAAATACGCACATATATATGTATATATGAATACTGACAAATATTTCATAGGTTGTACTGTGATATTTCAATTACAATAGATGTCTTTATAAATTTGATTCTACCTATTCGGTGTATATTTTTTTTATAAATTTCTCATTATATCTGATAGTATTAAAATTCGATGTAAGAAAATAGACTCTTGTTATTTTTAGCGGTCTATATAAATACTTATGGAACTTAGGAAATAATGAGAATAAGATTTTGAGCGAAAAGACATCGTTGTGCATGTTTCTTTGTGTGTCGAAATGAAACATCTGAAGCAGCAGTAAATCTAGCTTCGATTCACATAATTTTAACGGCGTTATTCATTACAATTTTGGATAGAATTTTTCTTTTGGACAATTATTGTTTTTCATTTTTAATCTTTTAGATATCCTTTTTGGAATTTTTTATTATAAGGTATATTTGTAAAGCAGTTTTTTTGTATATAGTTGATTTTTTAGTAAATTTTAATCGATGTATAATAATAAGAATTATTTAATTACTCGTGTTTGAAATTGCTAATTAAATAGCTTTTGTGTTATTTAAAATTATCTTGTAACAAATTTCAAGTGACATCCTTTAAATTGTTTTTATTATTTTACTTTTGTCTCACCATCTATTTTAAGATGTTTTTCTTTACTTCTGTTTTAGGACACATCTTGCCATGTTTCCATACTTTCGATTAGATGCCACCATATATCTTTCACTTATTTCCTTACGGCCGAGAATCCCGCATTCCACCTGCAGAAGAAAATTTCTTTCATTCTTGTGACGACTCTATTTGCCGGAGGATTCATCATTTCAAAACCTCCAGAGGATTCTTGTTATTCAGGATTTATCATTTATTTCATTTTCCTGCAGATTCCATTTGCTAACGATGCATCGTTTCATCTTCATACTATTCATATTCATCGTTTCATACATAACATCAGTTCACACATTTCATATTCATCGTTTCATCTTCATACTATTCATATTCATCGTTTCATACATTACAGCACTTCACACATTTCATATTCATCGTTTCATACATTACATCACTTCACACATTTCATATTCATCGTTTCATACATTACATCACTTCACACATTTCATATTCATCGTTTCATACATTACATCACTTCACACATTTCATATTCATCGGTTCATCCACACAATTTTTTCCCTCGGGGGAGCCTGTAACCCCTAGAGGGCGCGTCCCCAGGTGGCGGATAGGGGAATGCCTCTATTGGTTACCCAATAGGTGGTAGAAGGGAAATAAAATACCTTCCGCGGACCAACAGGCATCGAAGTCGATTCGGTCTTCAGCCCTAGTTGTGCTTAATACTGTATCATCCGTCGCGCATGTACTTGAGGAATGCGCTAAGCTTTTAGGCAGAGGGACCTTCCTGTTCGTTAAATGAGCTACTGTCTCCTCATAGAAAACGCCTTTCAAGAAATCTTTGAGTGCTTCAATGCAACATTAACGGACTAAGTACCGGAGCTACTAAGACTTCATGTAGAGGTTATTTCACTGCAAGAGACGAAACTTAACAAGAGGCGTCTTCTGAACGTGAAGGGCTGTGTTATAGTCCGTAGAGAAACAATATCAGAGGGTGTTGGTCTCATGTTCCATATCCGATATGTTTCATTTCAGAAACTCCCGGATATCCACAGTGTAACTTCAAGCCTTGAATATCTAGGTATTACTATTTTTTCTAAGGAGCGTAATATAACAATAAAAAATGTTTGCTATCCCCCGAATAATGAGAGATTTAATTCTAATATGATGGAGACCTTGCTTTAAGATAATACTGTGATACTTGGGGACCTCAATGCTTCTACCTAGGGTATTAGTTGCTCTAATGGAAGAGGTCTGGATCTTGAAAGTTTCGCCAATAATAAGGCTTTCTTTTCTCTAAATGACGGAACACGCACTTTGTATTCACACAGCTATGGATCAACTGATGTTTTGGATTTGACACTTAGTAGCTATCGCTTGTTTCCTTACAGTTCCTGGAGAGTACTAATGAAGCATAATGTTATGCTGTCTTTTATACCTTTATTAGTGCCAGAAATTGGTGTTACACGTTCGAAAAAATTTGATCCAAGATCTTGGACTATTGATATATGTTCTGTGATAACATTTTTTTTTTGTAAATCTTAGTTCCTTTCTTTTCTTGTACATTGGTCTTGTCTTTCTTTTCGTCAAAAACAATTCTTTATTTTCTGTGCCTAGCTTTAGACTTTCTTCTACATACATTTTTGCATTTCTTTATTATTTTTCGTCTAATTTTCATTCTGCTAATTTCTGTTTTTTTATCACTAATGAGACCAACATCCTGAAGTGCGAGTCTTTCAATTGTTGCAGCAATTTTGTCATACTCCAGTTCTTTCACTAACATAAGCTACAGTCATTCAGAGAAATGCATACTTTGCTGCTTCTTAAAATCTCCTCCTTTACATCCTATGAGATGATTTGCAGTCATGTAAGAAATCTTGCTTTACGCCGGATTCTAAAATCAAGGACTGAAATTGAAGGAGGCATCAAAAAGTGTTTAATTCAATTTGATGCCAAGGATTATATTGATATGATTGAACAGTATTATGTTAAAGTAACAAAACCTCCTATAAAGAGTCATAATTGTGATTACAAACTAGAGTAATTTATATAGGTATTCTTTAAGATAAACTTATCTAAATTTTTGGAATTTTTTAATATAAGACATATTTGTTTAGCAGTTTTTTTTGCATTTAGTGGTTTTTTTAGTATATATATTAATCGATGTATAATTATAAGACTTATTTCATTACTCGTGTTTGATATTGCTAATTAAATGGCTTTGGTGCTATTTAAAATTTTCGTGTAACAAATTTAATGTGAAATCATTTAAATTGTTTTCTATATATTACTTCTGTCTTGCCATCTTTTCTTAAAGGTTTTCCCTTACTTCTGTAATAGGACAGTCACATCTTGCCATGTCTCCATACTTTGCAAGAGATGGTACCAAAATTCTTTAACATCTTTCCCTATGGCCAAGAATCCCTCATTACATCTGACAAACATAATTTTTTTCATTCTCTTGACGATTCTGTTTGCTTCAGGATTCATCATTTTCAAAGCCTCCTGAGGATTCGATTTATTGATTATTTATCATTTCATTGTCCTGCAGATTCCATTTGGTGACGATACTTCATTCGATACTGGTGAATAGGTAAGTTAACCGACTTTTTTAAGGCTCATTCTTTGATAAATTAAGCTGTAGATATTTTGGGATTTTGAAGCCGTATTTATCTCTACGTAGATACGGCAAAGCGTGAAGCTTTGCCTCACTTGATATTAACAGTAGTCAAACTATAGGTGAATCTGACTCATTTGTAAGTATGATTCGACAAAGGCTCAATGGCACGAATTTCATTTTGTGCGTTATCCACGTCATTTGTCAGGAGAAATTTTATTAAGGGTATCGACAGGATTTTCTTAAATAATTCGTTTAGAGCAGTGAGATATTACATTTATATGTTTTTACCAAATCAGTATAAAGATATCGATCCTGAAAACTGCAAGTGTTACATTGGGGTGACCCGTCGGAAGATTTGCCACTCAGATTTCATGTAGTAAAATTTTATGTAGGAGAATAGACTCTTGTTACTTTTAGCGTTCTATATAAATACGTATGGAACTTAGGAAATAATGAGAATAAAATTTTGGGGAAAATGGCATCGTAGTTCATATTTATTTCTGTGTAGAAATGAAACATTTGAAGCAGAAATATACCGAGCTTTCATTCAGATAATTTTAATGGCATTATTCATTACAATCTTAGATATACTTTTTCTTTCGGATAATTATTGTTTTTCATTTTTAATCTTATCGATATACTTTTCGAAATTTTTGGAATTTTTTATTATAAGGCATATTTGTTCAAGAGTTTTTTGTACGTAGTTAGTTTTTTAGTATTTATTAATTGATGTATAATTGTAAGAATTAATTAATTTGTCATGATTGAAATTACTAAATAAAAGGTTTTCGTGATATTTAGAATTATCGTGTAACAAATTTAAAGTGAAATCCTTTAAATTGCTTTTATAATTTTACTACTGTCTCGCCATCTTTTCTTAACTGTTTTTCCATACTTCTTTTTTAAGACGCATCTTGCCATGTTTCCATAATTTCCATTTCATGCCACCATAATCCTTTCACTTATTTCTTGCGGACAGGAATAATCATTCCATGTGCAGAAGATAATTTCTTTCATTCTCTTGACGATTCTATTTCCTGAGGATTCATCATTTCAAAACGTCTCGAGTTTTCTAGTTATTGAGGGTATATCATTTATTTCATTTCCTGCAGATTCCATTTGGTTACGATGCATTGTTTCATCTTCATACTATTCATATTCATCGTTTCATACATATCATCAGTTCACACATTTCATATTCATCTTTTCATACATATAATTTTTTCCCTCGGGGGAGCCTGTAACCGCTAGAGGGCGCGTTCCCAGGTGGCGGACAGGATAATGCCTCCATTGGTTACCCAATAGGTGGTAGAAGGAAAATAAAATACCTTCCGCGGACCAACAGGCATCGAGTTCAAGTCAGTCTTCAGCCCTAGTTGTGCCGCTCTTCAAATGAAGCTGCATACTATCCTTCACCATGGACAAGCCGCATATATTTGTTTCTAATACTGTATCGTCCGTTGCGCAGGTAAATCTTGGAAGCTCTCAGGATTTAGGAAGAGGAACCTGTTAGTAAAATGAGCTACAGTCTCCTCATAGAAAAACCTTTCAAATCGAGTGTTTCAATGGAACATTGACGGACTATGTACTGGAGGTAATATGGTAAAGCTCGACCAGATTTCGGAAATCGCTGATAGAATTCATGTGGAGATTATTGCACTTCAGGAGACTGAACTAAACGGGAAGCGTCTTCTGGATGTGAAGGGCTATAGTTTAGTCCATAGAGACAGATTATCAGGGGGTGGTGGTCTCATGTTCCTTAAACGAGATGTTCACTTTCAGAGGCTCCCGGATATTAACACTGCATCTTTAAATCTTGAATATCTAGGTATTACTATTATTTCTTAGGAACGTAAAATAACCATAAAAATCTTTACCATCCCCCGAATTATCAGAGACTCAATTCTAATATGATGGAGAGCTTGGTTGAAGATAGTACTGTGATACTTGGGGAACTCAGTGCTAAAATTGGTATCTGTGGTAGCACTTGCACTAATGCAAGAGGTCTGGATCATGAAAATTTGGCAATGATAAGGCCATTTTGTCACTAAATGACGGGACAGACACTTTCTGTTCACACAGCTATGGATCAACTCTTGTCTTCGATTTGACATTTATTAGTCATGGCTTGTTTTCTTACAGTTCCTGGATACTACTAATGGATCATAATGTTATGCTGTGTTTTATACCTATTCCAGTGAGAGAAACCGGTGTTACGTATCCGAAAAAAGTTTGATCCAAGCTCCTGGACAATTGATAAATGTTCTTTGATAACATATTTTTTTTGTAAATCTTAGTTCCTTTCTTTTCTTGCACATTGGTCTTGTCTTTCCTTCCTTAAAAAACAATACTTTATTATCTCTAACTAGCTTTAGACTTTGTTTTACGTAAATTTTTCATTTCTTTATTAGTTCTCGTCTAATTTTCATTCTGTCAATTACTGTGTTTCTTTCTTTATCACTAATCAGACCAACATCCTGAAGTGAGAGTCTTTCAATTGTTGCAGCAGTTTTGTCATACTCCAGTTCGATCACAAACAAAATCTACTGTCATTCAATGATATGCATACTTTGCTGCTTCTGAAAATCTCCTCCTTGTCATCCTATGAGATGATTTGCAGTCATGTAAGAAATCTTGGATTACGCCGGATTCGAAAAGCAAGGACTGAAATTGAAGTAGGCATCAAAACGGTTTTAATTCAACATATAAACTTTGATGCCAAGGATTATATTGATATGATTGAACAGAATTATGTTAAAGTAACAAAACCTCCAATAAAGAGTCATAATTGTGATTAAAAACTATAGAAGTTTATATAGTAAGCAAAAGAATCTGATTATGATAGTCAACGTATTGAGTTTATTAATTTACAATGTGACAAACAAGCAGTAGAAAGGATTGTTAAATTTGTTACCGATACTTCAGTGTCCGTTTTTGCCATTTCTGCATGATATGCATTGATAAAAACAAAAATATACTCTTAAAAGATAATGTCAAAATATGAAACAAAATTCATTTCGTGAGTGAAATAAGTAATAGAAACCATATGTTATTATTATGGACTTTAGAAAAAGATGAATGTTTTTTTTAAATAATGTTATTCCTTTAAAAATGTTATGTTAATGTTTTTGCTAAATTATTATGATTTGTTTAATTTAATTAAGGCCCGTTAATTAAAAACTGTTTTTCTCTCAATCCAATGTGTATTATAAGAATATGCCACTCTAAATTTAATATGCTGAAAATCGCGAATTTCTACAAATCGTTTGTTCTATAATAGCATCTAAAAGTTAATAATACTTAGGATGTGTAATTTTCTGTAAAAAATTCATATTTTGAATATTTTGTATAAAAAAATATATATTATTTTTTAACTGTACTCCAAAATAAATTTTCAATATACTTTAAAAAAATACTATATATTAATATACTACTAATGTACTATTAAGAAATAATTTGATGCAGGAAAATAGACATTTCTTGCTACTTTTAGCGGTCTATATCAATCCCTATGAAACTTAGGAAGTAATGAGAATAAGATTTAGAGCCAAATGACATCGTTGTCCATTTTTTTTTCTGTGTTGAAATGAAACATCTGAAGAAGCAGAAAATCTATCTTTGATTCAAATAACTTTAACGGCATTATTCATCGCAATTTTGGATAAACTTTTTCTTTTCGATAATTATTGTTTTTCATTATTAATCTTTAAGATATACTTATCTAAATTTTTGAAATTTTTTAATATAAGACATATTTGTTTAGCAGTTTTTTTGCATTTAGTGGTTTTTTTAGTATATATATTAATCGATGTATAATTATAAGAATTATTTAATTACTCGTGTTTGATATTGCTAATTAAATGGCTTTGGTGCTATTTAAAATTTTCGTCTAACAAATTTAATCTGAAATCATTTAAATTGTTTTCTATATATTACTTCTGTCTTGCCATCTTTTCTTAAAGGTTTTCCCACACTTCTGTAATAGGACAGACACATCTTGCCATGTTTCCATACTTTGCAAGAGATGGTACCAAAATTCTTTAACATCTTTCCCTATGGCTAAGAATCCCTCATTACATCTGACAATTACATCTGATTATTTGACTAGTGTCTCGCAATCATTTTAAAAATGTTTTTCCTTACTTATTTCTTAAGACACATCTTGCCATGTTTCCATACTTTCCATTAGATGCCACCGTAATACTTTCACTTATTTCCTTGAAGCCAAGAATCCAACATTCCATGTGCAGAAGATAATTTCTTTCATTCTCTTGACGATTCTATTTGCCTGAGGATTCATCATTTAAAACGTCCCAAGTATTCTAGTTATTGAGGGTATATCATTTATTTCATTTTCCTGCAGATTCCATTTGCTGACGATGCATCGTTTCATCTTCATATTATTCATATTCATCGTTTCATACGTTATATGACTTCACACATTTCATAATCATCGTTTCATCCACATAATTTTTTCACTCGGGGGAGCCTGTAACCCCTAGAGGGCGCGTCCCCAGGTGGCGGACAGGGGAATGCCTCCATTGGTTACCCAATAGGTGGTAGAAGGAAAATAAAATACCTTCCGCGGACCAACAGGCATCGAGTTCAAGTCAGTCTTCAGCCCTAGTTGTGCCTCTCTTCAAATGAAGCTGCATACTATCCTTCACCATGGACAAGCCGCATATATTTGTTTCTAATACTGTATCGTCCGTTGCGCAGGTAAATCTTGAAAGCTCTCAGGATTTAGGAAGAGGAACCTGTTAGTAAAATGAGCTACAGTCTCCTCATAGAAAAACCTTTCAAATCGAGTGTTTCAATGGAACATTGACGGACTATGTACTGGAGGTAATATGGTAAAGCTCGACCAGATTTTGGAAATCGCTGATAGAATTCATGTGGAGATTATTGCACTTCAGGAGACTGAACTAAACGGGAAGCGTCTTCTGGATGTGAAGGGCTATAGTTTAGTCCATAGAGACAGATTATCAGGGGGTGGTGGTCTCATGTTCCTTAAACGAGATGTTCACTTTCAGAGGCTCCCGGATATTAACACTGCATCTTTAAATCTTGAATATCTAGGTATTACTATTATTTCTTAGGAACGTAAAATAACCATAAAAATCTTTACCATCCCCCGAATTATCAGAGACTCAATTCTAATATGATGGACAGCTTGGTTGAAGATAGTACTGTGATACTTGGGGAACTCAGTGCTAAAATTGGTATCTGTGGTAGCACTTGCACTAATGCAAGATGTCTGGATCATGAAAATTTGGCCAATTATAAGTCCTTTTTGTCACTAAATGACGGGACAGACACTTTCTGTTCACACAGCTATGGATCAACTCATGTCTTCGATTTGACATTTATTAGTCATGGCTTGTTTTCTTACAGTTCCTGGATACAACTAATGGAGCATAATGTTATGCTGTGTTTTATACCTATTCCAGTGAGAGAAATCGGTGTTACATATGCGAAAAAATTTGATCCAAGCTCTAGGACAATTGATATATATTCTTTGATAACATATTTTTTTTAAAATATTAGTTCCTTTCTTTTCTTGCACATTGTTCTTGTCTTTCCTTCCGTCAAAAAACAATACTTTATTTTCTCTAACTAGCTTTAGACTTTGTTTTACGTAAATTTTTCATTTCTTTATTAGTTCTCGTCTAAATTTCATTCTGGCAATTACTGTGTTTTTTCCTTTATCATTAATCAGACCAACATCCTGAAGTGCGAGGCTTGCAATTGTTCCAGCAATTTTGTCATACTCCAGTTCGATCACAAACAAAATCTAGAGTCATTCAAAGATATGCATACTTTGCCGCTTCTGAAAATCTCCTCCTTGACTTCCAATGAGATGATTTGCAGTCATGTAAGAAATCTTGGATTACGCCGGATTCGAAAAGCAAGGACTGAAATTTAAGTAGGCATCAAAAAGGTTTAATTCAACATATAAACTTTGATGACAAGGATTATATTGATATGATTGAATAGAATAATGTTAAATAACAGAAGTTCCAAAAAAGAGTCATAATTGTGATGACAAACTTAAGCAGTTTATAAAGAAAGGAAAAGAATCTGATTATGAGAGTCAACTTTTGAGTTTAATAATTTGCCATGTCACACACAAGCAGTAGAAGGGATTGGCAAATTAGTTAACGAGTCATCCCTGTCCGTGTGTTCCACTTTTGAAAGAGATGCGTTGATAAAAACAAAAATACATTCTTAAAAGTTAATGTTAAAATTGGAACAAAATTAAATTCGTCAGTGAAATAAGTAATAGAAACCATATGTTATTATTATAAACTTTAGAAAAAGATGAATGTTTTTTTTTAAATAACATTGTCCCTTTAAATATTTTATATTAATAGTTTTTCTTACTTATTATGATTTGTTTATTTTAATTAAGGTCGGCCAATTAAAAATTGTTTTTCTTTCATTCCAATGTGTACTATAAGAATATGCTACTCTAAATTTAATGTGATGAAAATCGCAAAATTCTTGAAATCGGTTGTTCTATAATGCCATCTAAAAGGTTAATAATACTTAGAATGTGTAAGTTTTCTGTAAAAATTTCATATTTTGAATTTTTTTGGATAAAAAAATATATATTATTGTTTTAATGTACTATAAAATAAATTTTTTATATGCGCTTAAAGAATAGTATATATTAATATACTACTAATATACTGTTAAGAAATAATTTGATCTAGGAAAAGTGACTCCTCTTGTTACTTTTAGCGGTCTATATCAATACCTATGAAACTTAGGAAGTAATGAGAATAACATTTAGAGTGAAATGACATCCTTTTACTTTTTTTATGTTCTGAAATGAAACATCTGAAGAAACAGAAAATCTAGCTTTGATTCAGATAATTTTAACGGCATTATTAATTGAAATTTTGGATATACATTTTCTTTCGGATAATTATTGTTTTTCATGATTAAACTTTTCGATATACCTGTCTGAATTTTGGGAATTTTTTAATATAAGACATATTTGTTTGGCAGTTTTTTGCATGTAGTGGTTTACTAGTATATATTAATCGATGTATAATTATAAGAATTATTAAATTACTCGTGTTTGATATTGCAAATTAAATGGTTTTGGTGCTATTTAAAATTTTCGTGTAACAAATTTAATGTGAAATCATTTAAATTGTTTTCTATATTTTACTTATGTCTCGCCATCTTTTCTTAAATGTTTTTCCTTACTTCTGTAATAGGACACATCTTGCCATGTTTCCATACTCTGCAAGAGATGCCACCATAAACCTTTTACACCTTTCCTTCTGGCCAAGAATCCCACATTCTATCTGACAAAGATAAGTTTGTTCATTCTCTTGACGATTCTGTTTGCTTGAGGATTCATCATTTTCAAAGCCTCCTGGGGATTCGATTTATTGAGAATTTATCATTCCATTTTCCTGCAGATTCCATTTGCTGACGATACATCGTTTCATTTTTATAAGGATTTCATCAACTTGGGATTCTTTGCTTGATATACCCATGGATTGTATGTATTGACGGTTCATCGCCACAATCTACATAGGATTCCATCTACTGAAAACTCATCTTTTCATCCAATTCCCCAAATTTTAGCATCATGAAGCAAGAGAAGCGGCAATTGTTAGGGTTACGAATTATACCTTTCGATTATTGTTGCTCGTTCGTATGCTGAGTGCACATCTCGTATTTACAATTGAATATACTTTGACTTCTCTCTGTGATAAAATTTAAAGGAGGCCATTAGGCTGTTTCTAATGCCATTTCTAATTTTAGAAAACTCTATCTTTTTCATCTTGTGGTAATGACAAGAACTTGTAAGAAGATCGCGAAGAAGTCGAGTCGACAGGTGTGTGGTGTCAAGGAACTCATTGGCTCTAATCTGATGAAGCCGAAAAGTTAATGAGAGTATATAGTAATGCAATATAGCTTGTGTGTGGTGTGTGAATAAAAAAAAAATGTAAAGAACACACGGTTGGAGTATTTTCTAATACTGAAAGGGAATGAGTGGACAATATGTTGTATATACATAATTTTTCCCTCGGGGGAGCCTGTAACCCCTAGATGGCGCGTCCCCATCTGGCGGATAGGGGAATGCCTCTATTGGATACCCAATAGGTGGTAGAAGGGAAATAATATACCTTCCGCGGACCAAGAAGCGTCGAGGTAAAGTCAGTCTTCAGCCCTAGTTGTGCCTCACTTCAAATGAAGCTGCATACTATCCCTCGCCATCGACTTGCCGTATATATTTGATTCTAACTGCATCGTCCGTCGCGCAGGTAAATCAGGGAAGCGCTCAGGATTTAGAAAGAGGATCTTGTTTGTTAAATGAGCTACAGTCTCCTTATAGAAAACTCCTTTCAAGAAATCTTCGTGTGCTTCAATTGAACATTAACAGACTAAGTACAGGAGCTACTAAGATAAAGCTTGAACAGATTTTGGAATTCGCTGATAGACTTCATGTTGAGGTTAGGGCACTTCAGGAGAATAAACTTAACGAGAAGTGTCTTCTGAACGTGAAGGGCTATAGTATAGTCCGTAGAGACTGGGTGTCAGGGGGAGGTGGTCTCATGTTTCTTATCCGAGATGTCCACTTTCAGAGGGTTCCGGATATGAACACTGCAAGTTCAAGCTTTGAATATCTAGGTATTACTATTCTTTCTAAGGAACGTAATATAACCATCAAAAATCTTTACCATCCCACTCATTTCTCATATGATGGGGAGCTTGTTTGAAGATAATACTGTGATACTTGGGGAACTAAATGCTAAAAATGTTATCTGGGGTAGCACTTGCACTAATATAAGAGGTATGGATCTTTAAAATGTGGCAAATGATAAGGACTCCTGGTCACTAAAAAACGGGGCACACACTTTCTGTTCACAGAGCTATGGTTGAACTGATATTTTGGATTTGACACTTATTAGCGATGCCTTGTTTCTTGCAGTTCCTGGAGAGAACTCAACAATATCGGTAGTGATCACCTTCCTATTTTGATTCAAATTGATTTTAAGGTTGATTCCACTGGGGTGGGGAATCTCTGCTGGAACTTCAGGAAAGCCAACTGGAATTTGTATGAAAACCTCTCAAGTGATCTTATCGCGCAAGTACCTCTTTCGGATGACTTGGAGGAATGTCAAAATTTGAAAATATTTAATTGTCAGTGAAATAATTAATGGAAGCCATGTGTAATTACTATGGAGATTTGAAAGAGATGACTATTTTTTAAAATAAGATTATGCCTTTAAGTTTCTTGTGTTATGATATTAAACTTTCCATGTATCCCACTGAGGACTCAGCTAGTCATTGATACAATGCCACGAAAAAGCACTGATAACACCTTTTTGGGCTGGTGTGAATGAAAAAGACCACCTTTAGAACATGGTGTTCTTTGTTCTTAGATGCTGAAAATAGTTTTCTCCAAATGTTTCAATGTATGTTGTTCATTATCTTCATATGACTAGTATAGAAATGAAACTTGCAATCTCCATTTTTATTTTCAAAATTGAATTAATGATACTTGCTTATCAGTCAATGAAATCGAAACTCTTTGGAAAATTTCATACTAATAAAAATAATGTGGTGACTTTTCTAAACGTAATAATAAAGATATTATTACGAATGTACATAAGTGAGGTAATAATGGAAATATTTTCCTTGCTGTTTTTGTTACTTTGTGGGAGCACCAAACACGTGGACCAACACTGTTTTCGAAGTGGGGGCAGCACATAAATGACCATATATTATCCAGGCTTCCATCCCAAGCCCGCTTTGTGATTAGCTAGAAACGCTAACTTCTTTATTATGGGGAAATCTACAGTATAATATAATAATAACCTTTCGATAAAGTCGTAAGATCACAATATACATTACATATTACTGTAATTATGCAGTTGAATATTGGATGTAAATTATGTAGAGTCAAACGTATTATTAGCCATTGCAAGTAACAAATATATTTAAGTTGAATACCGAGATCAAAATTTTTTAAATAATCTTTTATAAAGTTTTCTTCTGAAAACAAAAATTCTTCTCTTTGGAATGAATACTGCGATTGTTGTTTTAAATTTTTAGGTATAATTTTTCAAACATTCTCCTTGTCCTTTTCCCATGTTCGTTAATTGTGTCCGATAATTGCTTGTGTTGAATAGTTCCTGTTCACAAATCAACATACTGGTTTTTCCAAACACTGTACTGAAAATATATTTATTAGTGGTATAGTATCAAAACTAGCAATCCCAATGAGCCTTTTTTTTTGGGGGGGGGGGGGGGGGAATTAAAAAGTGTTGAATTTTCTGCAATTTTGGAGATATTAATTTCCAATTGCCTTTATAAAAATTCTACTATTGTAGATTATTACTGTGCCATATTCCCAAAAAAATTTGTTTTTAAACTATGTGAAATACTTTAGAAATGATCCTTAATCAGTTTTGGAAAAAATAACGGGAGAATTGTAAATTATCATCATCATACCCCTCCACTTAATTCACCTTTATAAAGTTGTTTTATTTTTATTTTTGTACGTCCATAATAAAGTATTTTACTCAAATTTCTTTATTTTTTTAACCTTCATAGTCGCAGTTTAGCCTATTACGCTATAACAAAAAAGGTAAAAAATTAATCGATGTCTGAAGAGGGAAATGTCCGATTGTAATAAAATTTCGGATGGAAAGATGTTTTGGCCAAACATACAAATTATTAAAATTCGGTGTCCAACGAATGAATTTTAGGAGTTCTAGCACATGAGAATTTCGCATCCAGCAGTTGTGTAGATGGAGAGATTTTCGATCAAATGCTCAAAATTTCTGTTGCATTTCGACTGCGAATATCAAAGGTCGACCGCAACAACGCTGGAAGAAAGATTCGTGCTCACTACGAACATATTTCCCAGTTTTAAACAGGTCGTGTCATCCGATCGAAAGAAGCTGGTTGGGAAAATCGAAAGTTCGAACATCTGGGTCGAAGGGATGCAACCTTTTTGTGCCATGCCCCACCTAAGCCTTTCTAAAATTCTTATACCCCCCTAAATAACATATACATAATTTTTTATAGTAAAAATTTGAATTGTTCTCTTAAGAAACTTAAATGATAGGTTTTAGGAAGATTAGGACACTAGGAAATTGTTAACGAAACACAGTAAGTAAATTTTCAATATTTATAATGAAAAACTGAAATTTAAATTCGAAATAATTTTAATAAAGATTTTTCTATATTAATTTATCATTTTAATTTAGTGAGATCCTTGCGTTTGATGCTTGCTGCACAGAGATTTCATATTAGGTTCCTATTTGGTTAGCTTCAGTCTCAAGTCTCCCCGTTGTGTTATATCCAGCCAATTTCTTATTTTTACCAGGAAATCATATACAGCACTAAATCTACATTCAACTAAATATGAAGATGGAAACGGTAACAATAGTTTTCTCGCACATTTGGTTGAATTTGGGTATTTGATTTCTGTTTCCTCACAAAGCGAAGCCATCGCTCTCTTTAAATTAAATAAAGTTTTAACTGACTCATCATTTTGCATTTTTGCGAGTTCTTGATACTGCATAATTGATATATCAGACAAATCCACTAACATTGGCTGCATCATCCATGTTGGAAAATGAATTTGTTTTAAATCAGAAAATCTTTCTTTTAAATCAGCCGAAAAAATTTTCAGATGATCGACAATAACAAGTATAGCGGTATCAGTTACTTCACATTTTTGGAGCCAATGAAACTGTTCAAAGTTTTTGCTGTTAATCTAATTCTCACATAACTTTATAAGGGTAATGAAACCAAATATCTTCGCTTTTGCATCGACAAGAGTTTTATTTGTTCCTTGAAGTTGCTTATTTAATATATTTAGTTTTTGCAAAGATATCGGATAAATCACTCACAAAAGTTTTACCATCGACTGTTAACAGATACTTCATTTCAGGTTTGTCAATTAAAAAATCACTAAGAGTATCAAACAGTTCCATAAATCTTTTCAAGCAGTTCCCTTTAGAGAGCCATCTCACTTCAGTGTGAAGTAAAAGTCTCACATGGTCTGCATTTTGTTCTTCAAATAATAGCTGGAAGAGACGCTCACATTTGGCATTAGCTTTAATAGCATTGATACACTTTATTACTGAATGTAGTATTTCATTTAGAACAGGCGACATGTTTTTAGCTACCAAGTTTTCCCTATGACTAACACAATGCACAAAAATCATTTCTGGATTCTCATCTTTCATCAATTTTAAGCAGCAATTCTTCTTGCCCATCATATTAGGAGCACCATCTGCAGCACAAGATATTATATTTTTCATTGGTATATTATTGACATCTAGATAGTTTTTTAGCTTATTATATATATATATCTTTGGAGGTAGTGGTGCTTTCTAATCTTTTACATAACGACATTTCTTCAGCAAAATGCCCGTTATCAATATATGTTACGTAAGTTATCAATGCTGCCTCACTGTCTCTCAAAGTTGATTCATCTATTTGCACTGAGAATTTTCTTGTTTACAGCTTTTCAACAAGGTGTTTTTCAATATCTTCACTCATTTCGTCTATTCTTCTGCTAACAGTATTGTTACTGAGTGGCATAGTTTTTACATCTTTTTAATAACCGTTTTAAGAAAAGCTGATACTTACGGTTTTATTAAATTCTCTCCTATTGTATGATTTTTTCCAGATTTTGCGATGAATAAAGAAATTTGATAACTAGCCTAAAGAATACGATTATGAGTTGAAGTATGAGCAGTAAATAGTGACTTTAATGTTGTTCTCTTATCAAAATTTTTCTTTAAAGTTTGAAAGTAATTCAAATCTGAATTAATATGAGCACTATGTTTCGCCTTCAAATGCGCCTCAAGACGACCTCGTTTCATTGATTCGTTGGTCAAGCATTGCTGGCATAAAAGACAAAAAGGAAACCGCTCATCGTGGACAGCGGGTATGAACCCAAATTTTAAATATTCCTCCGAATATTGACGAATATTTTTTTTTTTGCTTGCACCGCTCATTTTACTATGCGCTGAAAGAAATAATTGTAAGATCAATCAAAAACTAAAACTAAAGTATGTGTTAAAATTAATTTAATGCGACAGAGTAAACGTATACTAAAAAATGTATCTTTATTTAAATGTATATAACACATTTACCACACTGCTACCGCAAAATAACATATTTTTTCGTTTTGACAAATTTTTCTGGAAAATTATGCTTCTAAAATTAAAATAAATAAAAATCAAATCAAATAAATATCAATTATATCTATACAGTGTATATAAATTTTAAAACAACGAGACTTTTTCAACAGTTTTTACGGACACTTATTTCAAATTAACACCAACTGAATGCTGCGTAACGCTACAGAAGTTGCGACTGGCCATTCAGATGCGAACAACTGCGTTGTTTAACGAGATTTTAAATCGTCCGGGGTTCTCAGTGGAGCCTGCTGCCTGCCGCAGGGAGGTTAACTTGACGACGCCAAAACCCCAGTTGATATTTTGGTCTCGTCAAACGAATTTATAATATTTATTGGCCGCAATTATTTAAGAATTTGCTTTTTTCGTTCAATTTTGGCACTGAAATCTAGCATTGCATTTAAATGGTCCGGAAAAAAGGGTTAAACTCGTGTCGAGTCCATTTTCGAATTGCCCCCCTGTGGGGCGTGGGCCCCACGTTGGGAAACACCGCTCTATACGTTTGGCCCACGTCCTAGTGTCCCCAAGGACATATTAGTGTCCTGGTTACGCTTCGTTAAACATAAAAGGGTTTAGGGTGGGAGGGAATTAAAATCCGGTTATAACTTAACGTACTTATTCTAACTAGTGATTTTTAGTTTGAGTTCTAACAAGTTAATATGTCTGGCGATGCTAGAGCAAAAAAATGGAGCTTCACATCTTTTGATGTTGAAACCGAGCTTTTGGTTA
>OU015503.1:119728051-119748051 GCA_907164885.2 Dolomedes plantarius | reverse complement strand
GATCGTTTTTCCGTTAGTGTCGTTCATTTTATCCAGTCCCAATGATCGTATTGCTCTGTTATGTTTCCGCATCTATCGTTTTCCCGCATTTATCGTTCATATCAATCGGTCCCTTGAAAAACGATAGATCGAGACTCCACTGTATATATATATATATATATATATATATATATATATATATATATATATATATATATATATATATATATATATATATATATATATATACATACACTCATGGACAAAAAAATTAGCGCACCAAGAAATAATTGCGGGATTGTAAATTAACTTGCAATTAAGGTACATGTCGGGGAGATATGCAAATAATTAGAAATGCAGCGTGATTGCGCATTACGTATAGCTGGTAAAGGGCGTTGAACATCGTACTCTGTGGAGTATGAAACAGGTAACCAAAGCTTGTTTGAGTGTGCTGAATCATTTACAAAGGAAGAGCTGAGATAGACATAGCATTACGCCGTGTTCGAAGACAATATCAGCAGTTGTCGCAGTTTGAGAGGGGGAGAATCGTCGGGATGATGGAAGCTGGGTGGTCAGCTAGGCTAGTAGCTCGTCAATTAGGCCGCTCTGATTGTGTTGTGAGGAGGTGTTGGGACCAGTGGACCCGAGAGATGTCATGTACACGAAGACCAGGCTCAGGACGCCCTCGACAGACCAGTCGTCGAGAAGACCGCCACATCGTAAGAAATGCACCCGTACAGCCAACTGCTTCATCGGCCGCCATCCAGGCACAGGTAGCACCTTCACTAGGGGCCTCTGTGTCTTCTCGAACCATACGAAGGCGCCTGGCTGAAGGACAGTTGGTATCGCGGCGCCCATTACGTGTGTTGCCCTTGACGCCCACCCATCGACGCCTCCGTTTGGAGTTTTGCCGCTCACGAGGAACCTGGACTGCAGCGGAATGGAACCAGGTCGTCTTTAGCGACGAATCCAGATTCAATCTCGGCAGTGATGACAATCGTGTTCGTGTGTGGAGAGCCTGTGGTGAACGCTTCAATCCTGCCTTTGCTGTACAGCGACATATCGCTCCCACAGCTGGTGTGATGGTATGGGGTGCCATTGCCTACAATACACGCTCACCCCTAGTATTGATCCGTGGCACCATGACAGCCCAGCGGTATGTTCATGAAATCCTGCAACCACATGTGTTGCGACTTATGCAACGGCTCCCTGGAGCCATTTTTCAACAAGACAATGCTCGGCCTCATACGGCAAGGGTGTCACAAGACTGTCTCCGCACTGTTACTACCCTTCCTTGGCCAGCCCGATCCCCAGATTTGTCTCCAATCGAGCATATCTGGGATCATTTGGGACGACGAGTTGGGCATCCCACGAGTTTCAACGAACTAGAGGCAAGGTTACAGCAAATATGGAACGAAATGTCTCAAGACATCATACAGAACTTGTATGACTCAATGCCCGATCGTATCGCATCGTGCATTCGCGCTAGAGGGGGGTCCAACGGAGTATTAACTCCTCCGTTCTTTTGCCTTTTTCTCTGAAATAAATTATCCTTTTTCTTTGATTTTCTTCTCATTTACTTATATCAAAGTAGTCATTACGTATGTAAAATTTCGTTTCATTTTGACGACTCCTTCTTGGTGCGCTAATTTTTTTTTCCATGAGTGTATATATATATTCAATAGAAATCTACATATTAAATCACGTATAGAGTTGAAAAAATAACGTAAGGAACTTCGTTCCTGACGGGGTCCCGACTGCACTTTTTTTTTTGTTTGTTATTATTCAAAATTTGTGCTTTATTGATTTTGTGTTTTAAATTATTTCTATAAAGGAAAATTTTCATAGTTATTAAAACTTTGAAAATGTTAATTTAGTTGTTTTTAAATCGGAGTTTTAGTTCATTCCTGGCAAGAACACTTTTTAATCATAGGCAGTATAGCCAATACAGGAGAGCCAAATTTGAGAATTAAGTTGGATATCATTAACCATTTATTTTTTTTTAACTCTTTGCTGCTATAAGAAATGTAAGGGTATTCGATCCTAAGCTAAGCTCTTTTATATTTTCTTCCAAAATATATATACATATATATTGTTTTTTTCTACTTATTTACACTCGGGGTGTACATTTTAAACAAGAGACGTTTGATGTATAGATT
Organism: Dolomedes plantarius; assembly: GCA_907164885.2. Taxonomy (NCBI): domain Eukaryota; kingdom Metazoa; phylum Arthropoda; class Arachnida; order Araneae; family Dolomedidae; genus Dolomedes; species Dolomedes plantarius. The sequence goes on along the minus strand of OU015503.1, from coordinate 119,745,913 downwards.
TCTATACATTTCTATTACACTTTTGCGTTAATTTTGATTATATGAAAAATAGTAAGTGCAATCCACTTATATGAGCTTTACCCCACAGTAATAACCACTGCAAATGATTCAGCTGCGAACATTTAATAAACTAATATTCTTTGTTTTATCTTCATTACTAGGTCATTTGAAAAGGAGGTGTGAAGAAGACAGCCCTAGAGAAAGAAAGCTCCATCGTTTGGACGATAATTTTCGGAAGGAAGATTTAGAGTCGTTCGTTAATTCCGACGACAAGGTTTCATCCTCATCGTCTTCCTCTGATGACGATTCTTCATCGTCGTCTTCTTCCTCCTCCGATGACGATACTTCATCGTCGTCTTCCTCCTCCTCCGAAGATTCTTCATCATCATCTTCCGACGACGACGACTCATCATCCAGCTGCAGCTCGTCGTGTTCAAAATGCTCTTCAAGTTCCAGTTCGGAGTCTGATGATGAGGAAGTCGAGCAACCAAGCCACATTTTGGACTTAACTTACAACAAGTTATCTTTGTTGCGAAATGAAGAATCAAACCTCAGGATGTTCCTTCTACTGAAAAACATCAAGGATCGAGTGAAGTTGCTAAAAAGGAATTACAAGAAACAAAGACTCACTATAGATTGGGCATATTACAAGCTCTCTTTAATCCCAGATGTAGATTCGGATCTCAGGAGGTTCCTTCTACTGAATAACCTCATGACTCGAATGTTTGAATCAATAGAATCTTACTGGTGAATAGGTAAGTTAACCTTTAATTAAGGCTAATTTTTTTATATATGTAGTTGTAGATGATTTGGGATTTTCAATTTGTAGATGTTTCTAGATACTGCAAAACGTGAAGATTTGCTTCACTCGTTATTAACAGTAGACAAAATGTAAGGAATGTGACTCCTTTGTATGTAAGATGCGAAAAAGTTATTGTTGCAATGGCATGAATTTCATTTTGGGCGTTATTCATGTCTTTAGTCAGGAAAAATTTGATTGAGGGTATCGACAGGATTTTCTTAAAAAATTCGTTTCGATGACCAAGGTGTTACATTTATATCAGCTTACCAAATAAGTATAAAGATATCGATCCTGAATGACGCAAGTGATAAATTGGTATTACCCGTCGAAAGATGTCACTTAGATCCAGTTTTTCAATGGTTTGTGTAAGAAAAATAACATTATATATAAATACGCAGATATATATGTATATATGAATACTGACAAATGTTTCATATGTTGTACTGTGATATTTCAATTACAATAGTCTTTATAAATTTGATTCTACCTATTCGGTGTATATTTTTTTATAAATTTCTCATTATACCTGATAGTATTAAAATTCGGTGTAAGAAAATAGACTCTTGTTACTTTTAGCGGTATATATAAATCCTTATGGAACTTAGGAAATAATGAGAATAAGATTTTGAGCCAAATGACATCGATGTGCATGTTTCTATGTGTGTCGAAATGAAACATCTGAAGCAGCAGTAAATCTAGCTTCGATTCAGATAATTTTAACGGCGTTATTCATTACAATTTTGGAGAGAATTTTTCTTTTGGACAATTATTGTTTTTCATTTTTAATCTTTCGATATCCTTTTTGGAATTTTTTATTATAAGGTATATTTGTAAAGCAGTTTTTTTGTATATAGTAGATTTTTTAGAAAATTTTAATCGATGTATAATAATAAGAATTATTTAATTACTCGTGTTTGAAATTACTAATTAAATAGATTTTGTGCTATTTAAAATTATCATGTAACAAATTTCAAGTGACATCCTTTAAATAGTTTTTATTATTTTACTTTTGTCTCACCATCTATTTTAAGATGTTTTTCTTTACTTCTGTTTTAGGACACATCTTGCCATGTTTCCATACTTTCGATTAGATGCCACCATATATCTTTCACTTATTTCCTTACGGCCGAGAATCCCACATTCCACCTGCAGAAGAAAATTTCTTTCATTCTTGTGACGATTCTATTTGCCTGAGGATTCATTATTTCAAAACCTCCCGAGGATTCTTGTTATTCAGGATTTATCATTTATTTCAATTTTCCTGCAGATTCCATTTGCTGACGATGCATCGTTTCATCTTCTTACTATTCATATTCATCGTTTCATACATTACATCTCTTCACACATTTCATATTCATCGTTTCATCTTCATACAAATCATATTCATCGTTTCATCTTCATACAATTCATATTCATCGTTTCATACATTACATCACTTCACACATTTCATATTCATCGTTTCATACATTACATCACTTCACACATTTCATATTCATCCTTTCATCCACAAAATTTTTACCCTCGGGGGAGCCTGTAACCCCTAGAGGGCGCGTCCCCAGGTGGCGGATAGGGGAATGCCTCTATTGGTTACCCAATAGGTGGTAGAAGGGAAATAAAATACCTTCCGCGGACCAACAGGCATCGAGGACAATTCGGTCTTCAGCCCTAGTTGTGCTTAATACTGTATCATCCGTCGCGCATTTACTTGAGGAATGCGCTCAGAGCGTTTAGGCAGAGGGTCCTTCCTGTTCGTTAAATGAGCTACAGTCTCCTCATAGAAAACGCCTTTGAAGAAATCTTTGTGTGCTTCAATGCAACATTAACGGACTAAGTACAGGAGCTACTAGGACTTCATGTAGAGGTTATTTCACTGCAAGAGATGAAACTTAACGAGAGGCGTCTTCTGAACGTGAAGGGCTATGTTATAGTCCGTAGAGACAGAATATCAGAGGGAGGTGGACTCATGTTCCATATCCGAGATGTTCCATTTCAGAAACTTCCGGATATCAACAGTGTAACTTCAAGCCTTGAATATCTAGGTATTACTATTTTTTCTAAGGAACGTAATATAACCATCTTAAATGTTTGGATCCCCCGAATAATGAGAGATTTAATTCTAATATGATGGAGAGCTTGTTTTAAAATAATACTGTGATACTAGGGGACCTCAATGCTGCTACCTGGGGTATTAGTTGCTCTAATGCAAGAGGTCTGGATCTTGAAAATTTGGCCACTGATAAGGCTTTCTTTTCACTAAATGACGGAACACGCACTTTCCATTCACACAGCTATGGATCAACTGATGTTTTGGATTTGACACTTAGTAGCTATGGCTTGTTTCCTTACAATTCCTGGAGAGTACTAATGCAGCATAATGTTATGCTGTCTTTTAAACCTTTATTAGTGCCAGAAATTGGTGTTACATGATCGAAAAAAATTGATCCAAAATCTTGGACTATTGATATATGTTCTGTGATAACTTTTTTTTTTGTAAATCTTAGTACCTTTTAATTTCTTGCACATTGGTCTTATCTTTCTGTTCGTCAAAAACAATACTTTATTTTCTGTACCTAGCTTTAGACTTTCTTCTACATTCATTTTGCATTTCTTTATTATTTTTCGTCTAATTTTCATTCTGCCAATTTCTGTTTTTTTTATCACTTATCAGACCAACATTCTGAAGTGCGAGTCTTTCAATTGTTGCAGCAATTTTGTCATACTCCAGTTCTATCACTAACATAAGCTACAGTCATTCAGAGATATGCATACTTTGCTGCTTCTGAAAATCTCCTCCTTTACATCCTATGAGATGATTTGCAGTCATGTAAGAAATCTTGGATTACGCCGGATTCGAAAAGCAAGGCCTGAAATTGAAGGAGGCATCAAAAAGTGTTTGATTCAATTTCATGCCAAGGATTATATTGATATGATTGAACAGAATTATGTTAAAGTAACAAAACCTCCAATAAAGAGTCATAATTGTGATTAAAAACTTTAGAAGTTTATATAGAAAGCAAAAGAATGTGATTATGAGAGTCAACGTATTGAGTTTATTAATTTACAATGTGACACACAAGCAGTAGAAAGGATTCTTAAATTAGTTACCGATACTTCCGTGTCCGTTTTTGGAACTTCTGCAAGATATGCGTTGATAAAAACAAAATATACTCTAAAAAGATAATGTCAAAATGTGAAACAAAATTCATTTCGTAAGTGAAATAAGTAATAGAAACCATATGTTATTATTATGGACTTTAGAAAAAGATGAATTTGTTTTAAATAATGTTATTCCTTTAAAAATTTTATATGAATGTTTTTGCTAAATTATTATGATTTGTTTAATTTAATTAAGGCAGGTTAATTAAAAACTGTTTTTCTCTCAATCAAATGTGTATTATAAGAATATGCCACTCTAAATTTAATATGCTGATAACCGCGAATTTCTACAAATCGTTTGTACTATAATGGCATCTAAAAGTTAATAATACTTAGGATGTTTAATTTTCTGTAAAAATTTCATATTTTGAATATTTTGTATAAAAAAATATATTATTTTTTAAGTGTACTCCAAAATAAATTTTGAATATACTTTTAAAAAATACTATATATTAATATACTACTAATATACTATTAAGAAATAATTTGATGTAGGAAAATAGACATTTCTTGCTACTTTTAGCAGTCTATATCAATCCCTATGAAACTTAGGAAGTAATGAGAATAACATATAGAGCCAAATGCCCTCGTTGTCCATTTTTTTTTCTGTGTCGAAATGAAACATCTGAAGGAGCAGAAAATCTATCTTTGATTCAATTACCTTTAACGGCATTATTCATCGCAATTTTGCATAAACTTTATCTTTTCGATAATTATTGTTTTTCATTATTAATCTTTAAGATATACTTATCTAAATTTTTGGAATTTTTTAATATAAGACATATTTGTTTAGCAGTTTTTTTGCATTTAGTGGTTTTTCTAGTATATATATTAATCGATGTATAATTATAAGAATTATTTAATTACTCGTGTTTGGTATTGCTAATTAAATGGCTTTGGTGCTATTTAAAATTTTCGTGTAACAAATTTAATGTGAAATCATTTAAATTGTTTTCTATATATTACTTCTGTCTTACCATCTTTTCTTAAAGGTTTTCCCTTACTTCTGTAATAGGACAGACACATCTTGCCATGTCTCCATACTTTGCAAGAGATGCTACCAAAATTCTTTAACATCTTTCCCTATGGCCAAGAATCCCTCATTACATCTGACAAAGATAATTTTTTTCATTCTCTTGACGATTCTGTTTGCTTCAGGATTCATCATTTTCAAAGCCTCCTGAGGATTCGATTTATTGAGGATTTATCATTTCATTTTCCTGCAGATTCCATTTGGTGACGATACTTCATTCGATACTGGTGAATAGGTAAGTTAACCGACTTTGTTAAGGCTCATTCTTTGATAAATAAAGCTGTAGATATTTTGGGATTTTGAAGCCGTATTTATCTCTAGATACGGCAAAGCGTGAAGCTTTGCCTCACTTGATATTAACAGTAGTCAAACTATAGGTGAATCTGACTCATTTGTATGTATGATTCGACAAAGGCTCAATGGCACGAATTTCATTTTGTGCGTTATCCACGTCATTAGTCAGGAGAAATTTGATTGAGGGTATCGACAGGATTTTCTTAAATAATTCGTTTAGAGCACTGAGATATTACATTTATATGTTTTTACCAAATCAGTATAAAGATATCGATCCTGAAAACTGCAAGTGTTACATTGGGGTGACCCGTCGGAAGATATGCCACTCAGATTTCATGTAGTAAAATTTTATGTAGGAAAATAGACTCTTGTTACTTTTAGCGTTCTATATAAATACGTATGGAACTTAGGAAATAATGAGAATAAAATTTAGGGGCAAATGGCCTCGTAGGCATGTTTATTTCTGTGTCGAAATGAAACATCTGAAGCAGAAGTATATCGAGCTTCCATTCAGATAATTTTAACGGCATTATTCATGATAATCTTAGATATGCTTTTTCTTTCGGATAATTATTGTTTTTCCATTTTAATCTTATCGATATACATTTCGAAATTTTTGAAATTTTTTTTTATAAGGCATATTTATTCAGCAGTTTTTTGTATGTAGTAAGTTATTTTAGTATATATTTATCGATGTATAATTATAAGAATTATTTAATTAGTCGTGTTTGAAATTACTAAATAAATGGTTTTGGTGATATTTAAAATTATCGTTTAACAAATTTCAAGTGACATCCTTTAAATTGTTTTTATTATTTTACTTTTGTCTAACCATCTATTTTAAGATGTTTTTCTTTACTTCTGTTTTAGGACACATCTTGCCATGTTTCCATACTTTCGATTAGATGCCACCATATATCTTTCACTTATTTCCTTACGGTCAAGAATCCAACGTTCCATGTGCAGAAGATAATTTCTTTCATTCTCTTGACGATTGAATTTGCCTGAGGATTCATCATTTCAAAACGTCCCGAGTATTCTAGTTATTGAGGGTATATCATTTATTTCATTTTCCTGCAGATTCCATTTGCTGACGATGCATCGTTTCATCTTCATACTATTCATATTCATCGTTTCATACATAACATCAGTTCACACATTTCATATTCATCGTTTCATACATATAATTTTTTCCCTCGGGGGAGCATGTAACCCCTAGATGGCACGTCCCCAGGTGGCGGACAGGGGAATGCCTCTACTGGTTACCCAATAGGTGGTAGAAGGGAAATAAAATACCTTCCGCGGACCAACAGGCATGGAGTTCCAGTCAGACTTCAGCCCTAGTTGTTCCTCTCCTCAAATGCAGCTGCATACTAACTTTTGCCATGTACCAGCCACATATATTTGTTTATAATACTGTATCATCTGTTGCGCAGGTAAATCTTGGAAGAGTTCAGGATTTAGGCAGAGGGACCTGTTATTAAAATGAGCTACAGTCTCGTCATAGAAAAACCTTTGAAATCGAGTGTTTCAATGGAACATTAACGGACTATGTACTGGAGGTAATATGGTAAAGCTGGACCAGATTTTGGAAATCGCTGATAGAATTCATGTGGAGATTATTGCACTTCAGGAGACTGAACTAAACGGGAAGTGTCTTCTGGATGTGAAGGGCTATAGTGTCGTCCATAGAGATAGGTTATCAGGTTTTGGTGGTCTCATGTTCCTTATCCGAGATGTTCACTTTCAGAGGCTCCCGGATATTAACACAGCATCTGTAAATCTTGAATATATAGGTATTTCTATTCTTTCTTAGGAACGTAATATAACCATAAAAAATCTTTACCATACCCCAAATTATCAGAGACTTAATTCTAATATGATGGACAGCTTGGTTGAAGATAGTACTTAGTACTGTGATACTTGGGGAACTCAATGATAAAATTGGTACCTGTGGTAGCACTTGCACTAATGTAAGAGGTCTGGATCATGAAAATTTGGCCAATGATAAGTCCTTTTTGTCAGTAAATGACGGGACAGACACTTTCCGTTCACACAGCTATGGATCAACTCATGTCTTCGATTTGACATTTATTAGTCATGGCATGTTTTCTTACAGTTCCTGGATACTACTAATGGAGCATAATATTATGCTGTGTTTTATACCTATTCCAGTGAGAGAAACCGGTGTTACGTATCCGAAAAAAGTTTGATCCAAGCTCCTGGACAATTGATATATGTTCTTTGATAACATATTTTTTTTTTGTAAATCTTAGTTCCTTTCTTTTCTTGCACATTGGTCTTGTCTTTTCTTCCGTCAAAAAACAATACTTTATTTTCTGTAACTAGCTTTAGACTTTCTTTTATGTATATTTTTCATTTCTTTATTAGTTCTCGTCTAATTTTCATTCTGTCAATTACTGTTAAGAAATAATTTGATGAAGGAAAAGTGACTCTTCTTGTTAATTTTAGCGGTCTATATCAATACCTATGAAACTTAGGAAGTAATCAGAATAACATTTAGAGCGAAATGACATCCTTTTGCTTTTTTTTCTGTGCTGAAATGAAACATCTGAAGAAAAAGAAAATCTAGCTTTGATTCAGATAATTTTAACGGCATTATTAATTGAAATTTTGGATATACATTTTCTTTCGGATAATTATTGTTTTTCATGATTAAACTTTTCGATATACCTATCTGAATTTTGGGAATTTTTTAATATAAGACATATTTGTTTGGCAGTTTTTTGCATGTAGTGGTTTTTTAGTATATATTAATCGATGTATAATTATAAGAATTATTAAATTACTCGTGTTTGATATTGCAAATTAAATGGCTTTGGTGCTATTTAAAATTTTCGTGTAACAAATTTAATGTGAAATCATTTAAATTGTTTTCAATATTTTACTTATGTCTCGCCATCTTTTCTTAAATGTTTTTCCTTACTTTTGTAATAGGACACATCTTGCCATGTTTCCATACTCTGCAAGAGATGCCACCATAAACCTTTTACACCTTTCCTTCTGGCCAAGAATCCCACATTCCATCTGACAAAGATAATTTTGTTCATTCTCTTGACGATTCTGTTTGCTTGAGGATTCATCATTTTCAAAGCCTCCTGAGGATTCGATTTATTGAGGATTTATCATTTCATTTTAATGCAGATTCCATTTGCTGACGATACATCGTTTCATTTTTATACGGATTTCATCTACTTGGGATTCTTTGCTTGATATCCCCATGGATTGTATCTATTGACGGTTCATCGCCTCAATCTACATAGGATTCCATCTACTGAAAACTCATCTTTTCATCCAATTCCCCAAATTTTAGCATCAGCAAGCAAGAGAAGCGGCAATTGTTAGGGTTATGAATTATACCTTTCGATTATTGTTGCTCGTTCGTATGCTGAGTGCACATCTCGTATTTACAATTGAATATACATTAACTTCTGTCTGTGATAAAATTTAAAGGAGGCCATTAGGCTGTTTGTATTGCCATTTCTAATTTTAGAAAACTCTATCTTTTTCATCTTGTGGTAATGACAAGAGCTTGTAAGAAGATCGCGAAGAAGTCGAGTCGAGAGGTGTGTGGTGTCAAGGAACTCATTGGCTCTAATCTGATGAAGCCAAAAAGTTAATGAGAGTATATAGTAATGCAATATAGCTCGTGTGTGGTGTGTGAATAAAAAAAATGTAAAGAACACACGGTTGGAGTATTTTCTAATACTGAAAGGGAATGAGTGGACAATATGTTGTATATACATAATTTTTTCCCTCGGGGGAGCCTGTAACCCCTAGAGGGCGCGTCCCCATGTGGCGGATAGGGGAATGCCTCTATTGGATACCCAATAGGTGGTAGAAGGGAAATAATATACCTTCCGCGGACCAAGACGCGTCGAGGTAAAGTCAGTCTTCAGCCCTACTTGTGCCTCACTTCAAATGAAGCTGCATACTATCCCTCGCCATCGACTTGCCGTATATATTTGATTCTAACTGCATCGTCCGTCGCGCAGGTAAATCCGTTAAGCGTTCAGGATTTAGGAAGAGGATCTTGTTTGTTGAATGAGCTACAGTCTCCTTATAGAAAACTCCTTTCAAGAAATCTTCGTGTACTTCAATTGAACATTAACAGACTAAGTACAGGAGCTACTAAGATAAAGCTCGAACAGATTTTGGAAATCGCTGATAGACTTCATGTTGAGGTTAGGGCACTTCAGGAGAATAAACTTAACGAGAAGTGTCTTCTGAACGTGAAGGGCTATAGTATAGTCCGTAGAGACTGGGTGTCAGGGGGAGGTGGTCTCATGTTTCTTATCCGAGATGTCCACTTTCAGAGGGTTCCGGATATGAACACTGCAAGTTCAAGCTTTGAATATCTAGGTATTACTATTCTTTCTAGGGAACGTAATATAACCATCAAAAATCCTTACCATCCCACGAATAATCAGAGACTCATTTCTAATATGATGGGGAGCTTGTTTGAAGATAATACTGTGATACTTGGGGAACTCAATGTTAAAAATGTTATCTGGGGTAGCACTTGCACTAATATAAGAGGTATGGATCTTTAAAATGTGGCAAATGATAAGGACTCCTGGTCACTAAGAGACGGGGCACACACTTTCTGTTCACAGAGCTATGGTTGAACTGATATTTTGGATTTGACACTTATTAGCGATGCCTTGTTTCTTGCAGTTCCTGGAGAGAACTCAACAATATCGGTAGTGATCACCTTCCTATTTTGATTGAAATTGATTTTAAGGTTGATTCCACTGGGGTGGGGAATCTCTGCTGGAACTTCAGGAAAGCCAACTGGAATTTGTATGAAAACCTCTCAAGTGATCTTATCGCGCAAATACCTCTTTCGGATGACTTGGAGGAATGTCAAAATTTGAAAATATTTAATTGTCAGTGAAATAATTAATGGAAGCCATGTGTAATTACTATGGAGATTTGAAAGAGATGACTATTTTTTAAAATAAGAATATGCCTTTAAGTTTCTTGTGTTATGATATCAAACTTTCCATGTATCCCACTGAGGACTCAGCTAGACATTGATACAATGCCACGAAAAAGCACTGATAACACCTTTTTGGGCTCGTGTGAATGAAAAAGACCACCTTGTAGAACATGGTGTTCTTTGTTCTTAGATGCTGAAAATAGTTTTCTCCAAATGTTTCAATGTATGTTGTTCATTATCTTCATATGACTAGTATAGAAATGAAACTTGCAATCTCCATTTTTATTTTCAAAATTGAATTAATGATACTTGCTTATCAGTCAATGAAATCGAAACTCTTTGGAAAATTTCATACTAATAAAAATAATGTGGTGACTTTTCTAAACGTAATAATAAAGATATTACTACAAATGTACATAAGTGAGGTAATATTTTCCTTGCTGTTTTTGTTACTTTGTGGGAGCATAAAACACGTGGACCAATACTGTTTTCGAAGTGGGGGCAGCACATAAATGACCATATATTATCCAGGCTTCCATCCCAAGCCCGCTTTGTGATTAGCTAGAAACACTAACTTCTTTATTATGGGGAAATCTACAGTATAATATAATAATAACCTTTCGATAAAGTCATAAGATCACAATATACATTACATATTACTGTAATTATGCAGTTGAATATTGGGTGTAAATTATGTAGAGTCAAACGTATTATTAGCCATTGCAAGTAACAAATATATTTAAGTTGAATACCGAGATCAAAATTTTTCAAATAATCTTTTATAAAGTTTTCTTCTGAAAACAAAAATTCTTCTCTTTGGAATGAATACTGCGATTGCTGTTTTAAATTTTTAGGTATAATTTTTCAAACATTCTCCTTGTCCTTTTCCGATGTTCGTTAATTGTGTCCGATAATTGCTTGTGTTGATTAGTTTCTGTTCACAAATCAACATACTGGTTTTTCCAAAAACTGTACTGAAAATATATTTATTAGTGGTATAGTATCAAAACTAGCAATCCCAATGAGCCTTTTTTTTTGGGGGGGGGGGGGGGAATTAAAAAGTGCTGAATTTTCTGCAATTTTGGAGATATTAATTTCCAATTGCCTTTATAAAAATTCTACCATTGTAGATTATTACTGTGCCATATTCCAAAAAAAATTTGTTTTTAAACTATGTGAAATACTTTAGAAATGATCCTTAATCAGTTTTGGAAAAAATAACGGGAGAATTGTAAATTATCATCGTCATACCCCTCCACTTAATTCACCTTTATAAAGGTATTTTATTTTTATTTTTGTACGTCCATAATAAAGTATTTTACACAAATTTCTTTATTTTTTTAACCTTCATAGTCGCAGTTTAGCATATTACGCTATAACAAAAAAGGTAAAAAATTAATCGATGTCTGAAGAGGGAAATGTCCGATTGTAATAAAATTTCGGATGGAAAGATGTTTTGACCAAAAATACAAATTATTAAAATTCGGTGTCCAACGAATGAATTTTAGGAGTTCTAGCACATGAGAATTTCGCATCCAGCAGTTGTGTAGATGAAGAGATTTTCGATCAAATGTTCAAAATTTCTGTTGCATTTCGACTGCGAATATCAAAAGTGGACCGCAACAACGCTCGAAGAAAGATTCGTGCTCACTACGAGCATATTTCCGAGTTTTAAACAGGTCGTGTCATCCGATCGAAAGAAGCTGGTTGGGAAAATCGAAAGTTCGTTCTACATCTGGGTCGAAGGGATGCAGGGCATAGACCAGTGTTTCCCAACCTTTTTGTGCCATGCCCCACCTAAGCCTTTCTAAAATTCTTATGCCCCCCTAAATAACATATACATAATTTATACAAAGCCAAGCCATCGCTCTCTTTAAATTAAATAAAGTTTTAACTGACTCATCATTTTGCATTTCTGCGAGTTTTTCTTGATACTGCATATTTGATATATCAGAGAAATCCACTAACATTAACATTGGCTGCATCATCGACAAGAGTTTTATTTGTTCCTTGAAGTTGCTTATTTAATATATTTAGTTTTTTCAAAGATATCGACTAAATCACTCACAAATGTTTTACCATCGACTTTTAACAGATACTTCATTTCAGGTTTGTCAATTAAAAAATCACTAAGAGTATCAAACAGTTCCATAAATCTTTTCAAGCAGTTCCCTTTAGAGAGCCATCTCACTTCAGTGTGAAGTAAAAGTCTCACATTGTCTGCATTTTGTTCTTCACAAAATAGCTTGAAGAGACAATCACATTTGGCATTAGCTATAATAGCATTGATACACTTTATTACTGAGTGTAGTAATTAATTTAGAACAGGTTCTTAGCTACCAAGTTTTCCATATGAATAACACAATGCACAAGAATCATTTTTGGATTCTCATCTTTCATCAATTTTAAGCAGCCATTTTTCTTGCCCATCATATTAGGAGCACCATCTACAGCACAAGATGTTATATTTTTCATTGGTATATTATTGACATCTAAGAAGTTTTTTACCTTATTATATATATCTTTGGAGGTAGTGGTGCTTTCTAATCTTTTACAGAACAACATTTCTTCAGCAAAATGCCCTTTATCAATATATCTTACGTAAGTTATCAATACTGCCTCACTGTCTCTCAAAGTAGATTCATCTATTTGCACTGAGAATTTTCTTGTTGTCAGCTTTTCAGCAAGTTGTTTTTCAATATCTTCACTCATTTCGTCTATTCTTCTGCTAACAGTATTGTTACTGAGTATTGTTACTGAGTATTGTTACTGAGTATTGTACTGATATTGTTACTGAGTGGCATTGTTTTTACATCTTTTTCAAGAACCGTTTTAAGAAATGCTGATATTTACGGTTTTATTAAATTCTCTCCTATAGTATGATTTTTTCCAGATTTTGCGATGAATAAAGAAATTTGATAACTAGCCTCAAGAATACGATTATGAGTTGAAGTATGAGCAGTAAACAGTGACTTTAATGTTGTTCTCTTTTCAAAATTTATCTTTAAAGTTTGAAAGTAATTCAAATCTGAATTAATATGAGCACTATGTTTCGCCTCTAAATGCGCCTCAAGACGACCTCGTTTCATTGATTCGTTGGTCGAGCATTGCTGGCATAAAAGACAAAAAGGAAACCGCTCATCGTGGACAGCGGGTATGAATCCAAATTTTAAATATTCCTCCGAATATTGACGAATTATTATTTTCTTTTGCTTGCAACGCTCATTTTACTATGGGCTGAAAGAAATAAGTATAAGATCAATTAAAAACTAAAACTAAAGTATGTGTTAAAATTAATTTAATGCCACAGAGTAAACGTATACTAAAAAATTCATATTTATTTAAATGTATATAACACATTTACCACACCGCTACCGCAAAATAACATATTTTTTCCATTTGACAAATTTTTCTGGAAAATGAAGCTTCTAAAATTAAAATAAATAAAAATCAAATCAATTACTTATCAATTATATCTATACAATATATATAAATTTTAAAACAACGAGACTTTTTCAACAGTTTTTACGGACGCTTATTTCAAATTAACACCAACTGAATGCTGCGTAACACTACACAAGTTGCGACGGGCCATTCAGATGCGAACAACTGCGTTGTTTAACGAGATTTTAAATCGTCCGGGGTTCTCAGTGGAGCCTGCCGTCTGCCGCAGGGAGGTTAACTTGACGACGCCAAAACCCCAGTTTATATTTTGGTCTTGTCAAATGAATTTATAATATTTATTGGCCTCAATTATTTAAGAATTTGCTTTTTTCGTTCAATTTTGGCACTGAAATCTAGCATTGCATTTAAATGGTCCGGAAAAAAGGGTTAAACTCGTGTCGAGTCCATTTTCGAATTGCCCCCCTGTGGGGCGTGGGCCCCACGTTGGGAAACACCGCTCTATACGTTTGGCCCCAGTCCTAGTGTCCCCAAGGACATATTAGTGTCCTGGTTACGCTTCGTTAAACATAAAAGGGTTTAGGGTGGGAGGGAATTAAAATCCGGTTATAACTTAAAGTACTTATTCTAACTAGTGATTTTTAGTTTGAGTTCTAACAAGTTAATATGTCTGGCGATGCTAGAGCAAAAAACTGGAGCTTTACATCTTTTGATGCTGAAACCGAGCCTTTGGTTAATGTTCGTGATAAAATCGAGTACCTGGTGTTTGGAAAGAAGAACTGCCCTGATACCGGCTGTCGTGATCTGCAAGGATTTGTGTCATTCAAGATTCGTACAAAGTTTTCAACTATAAAGAGGATGCTACCCGGTTGCCGTCTTGAGAAGAAAGAGATTTTCAGGATCTACAAAGTATGCATTTCTTTGAATGACTGGGTCAATTTATAGAGAATCTATGCTCACTTCTACCCAGACTTGGGTGTATATAATTTGAAGTAGCACTCTATTTGAATTATATACAAACACAGTTTATACATGATATAATGTTTATTGAATTCGCTGCACATATAATTGGCTTTTACAGCAATAAGCATGCGTACTACTTGTACGGAATGTAAATACAGCTTTTAAGGACAATATATTTTTATACTCACGAACAGTAAGTCAAACCAGCAGTACTGCCACGTAAACTTCTGGCCCGTAAAGCACTAGCGCAGGATAACACCTTTTCAACCTTAACAACAACTCCTTTTTCATTAATGACGCTGCGTGGTATTTATACTAAGCGCGTATGCCAAAATTAGCATATCTGAAGCAGCTTCTTTAATTCACTCAAAAGTTCGATTCTTGTGAATCGAATCTTGTGTATACCTTACACTGGCCTCCCTCGAAAAAAAAAATTAGGTAACTGAGGTCTGAACGGCTTCAGTTAACTAATTGAAAACGCGTGCTGGTCTGACTTTTTACATAATGGGTGGCAAAGCCAAAAAACCTTCCACACGTTGTGTGGGGGAAAAACGCCACTACCATTTTACAAAACTAACCCCGAAGGGTCCAGGTGACACCATTACACAGTGGATTTGCAGAGTTGCGGATACTGGGCTGGCCAACTGCGCCCTAAAATATCTATTTTAATTAAAAGTGACAACACAATTGCACAGCATGACATTTCTTGACTGTATCTGCTCTCCCCCAATTTATAATGTACATGTGTTATGATTTGTGAAGTTAGTATGTTAGTTGTTTGTTATCTGTAGTTAGTATGTATTATTTTTTTTTCACTACATGTCCCCTTCAAAAATTTATAAAACAACAGTATACCGTTTTTTTTCAGTGCCTCACCACTTCCCCTCAAAATGTTTACACAGTATATACACTGGGGAACTTCAAACCAATTTGGTTCGATTTTATTAAAGGGTGGGAGTTAGAATAAGAAAGTTGATACAAGACTTGTTCCTCATGAATGCAGCAACTTCACTGCACCAGTTTGTCCAATCCGTGGAACCTCTCTTGATGGTCGCAGTCCTAGTAAAGGGGTTCGTTGACCGTGTGGGCATCCTTCGTGCAGCAGGTCGTTGGTCCTGAGGCGCAGGTCCGGCTTGACGATGGACAGGAGGTCTCTTGGGAGGAGGCCAACCTTGCTGGGCGGCTGATATCTTGCGTTCCCTGTACTTATGCAAAGGAGCTTTAAAATTGTCATTCTTCCTTTTCATAACCTTGTGTACCTTATGTGTGCCACGTTCATCCTTAGATGGAGGTTTTGTAGTGCACACTTTACTTTTCTCCGTACCTTTTAGAGTATAGGCATTAGATTTTAATGCAGATTCTATTTTTTCAACAACCTGACTCTGCTTTTCGTATTTGTGCTTATACGACTTCTTGTTTACCGCCTTAATTACTTCAGTATTAGCAGTTTTAATGCTGGAACCTGAAGGCGCTTTTTCACGTTTTTTATCCCCCTTAACTTTAGTTTTATCCTCTTTTGACGAAAAAGTCTCTTTGAAACTTGCGATATCAGAATCGTTATCATTTAAATTCTTTAACACTGCTTCAGTTTTAGGAAGATTAAGCTTTTCGTACTCGTGCGTTTTATTGCAAACTTTCTCTATAACTTCCGAAGCATCAGCTAAACTACCTACAGTATAACTCTGTGTCAACTTTTCATCCTGATTCTCAGTCTGGTTTTCATGTACTTTATTTAAAACCATATTATCAACCTGGCCTACACAATCCCCATTCGGCTGGAAACTTGAAATAATATCATCACCTAGCAAGTTCCTACTATCGTTTAAAGAATTTTTATTGTCGTCAACTAATAAGTATTCACTAACTTCCGTAACGCATACTTCGTCATCTACTAAATTTCCTTCATTAACAGATGTGTGAATATCATCTAAAATATCAGGTATAGCATCAATAATATCAGGTATAGCATTAATAATATCAGGTATAGCATTAATAGAAGTGTCCGATGATTTATTTTCTAAACCACTAGCATTAGTATCGGCCCTATTTTCAGAAATTTGTACTGGAATTACCTCATCATTCCAGCTAGACTCACTTTCTTTATAAGCCACAAAAATACCCTGACTTTCACTATTCTCAAAATAATGATTACTGCTCGGACAAAATAATACATTTGACCAAACAGTTTCAACAGGTTGAACCATATCATGTGAATCAACTTGCCAGTGCAAGTAAGGTGCTTGCATATTTTCTTTAAGTGCACTAATTTCATTATAACGCCGTGCGCTTCTATTATTTTGCCTGCGGTACTGCTTACGCTGCTGGTTTGAAACTCGAGAAAAATTTTGGCGCGGCTGTATAAAACTTCTCGTACCTGAATGACGGTGAGGGGTAGCGAAGAAATGTCTATTGTCATATTTAGCTAAAGCTTGAAGGAGGGTAACCTTGCTTGTAATTGTTTGATTATCTAAAAAATCTTGAACACTTGGCTTCAAACGTTGGATAACTATTTTTAAGATTACCGCTTCCGTCATTCCCTCTAAATATTCCTCACACTTGGAAATCTTTTCCATAGCAAAATCTAATGCAGACTGACCTTCACGTTGCCTTAGCGAATAAATTTCCGCTTCAATTTCACTTTGATTAAAGGTCTTTGGAAAAACACTAAGAAACTGTTGCTTGAATGACAAATAGTCAAAAATCAGATTACTGCTTTTCATACACGTGTACCACTGATATGCACTACCTCTTAAAGCGGCTAGAGCAATTTTAAGTTTATCCCCCTCTGGGGTGCATTGTTGCTGAAAGTAATGCTCAATTTTCTTTAGGAATTGGCTTGAGGGGCCGCCATTGAAGGTGGCTTCGAATGGCGCAATTTGCTGAACCATAATTACCCGAGGAAAATTTCCAGCAGGATTTTGTTCTACAACACTCATTTTTTAAATAGTATATAAGTACTTGCAACAATTTTATCAATATACACACACTGTACACAGTTTTAAATTTCAATTATGTTGTTCGTTACAAATTTAACGCTAACTACCAGGGTATATATATCTTTCGGGCGCCAGTATAGAGAATCTATGCTCACTTCTACCCAGACTTGTTTGTATATAATTTGAAGTAGCACTCTATTTGAATTATATACAAACACAGTTTATACATGATATAATGTTTATTGAATTCGCTGCACATATAATTGGCTTTTACAGCAATAAGCATGCGTACTACTTGTACGGAATGTAAATA
>OU015503.1:119685551-119723051 GCA_907164885.2 Dolomedes plantarius | reverse complement strand
TTCGAACCAAGATATGAGAATAGTGGCGAATTACGCCACGACAATAAATTAATTACTAAGCCCCCTTTAAATTTAGAATAATTATTTCGTTCCCGCTTTAGTCCGACAACTTTCCCCCCCGTCCCCCTGAAGGCACGCACATAAATGGAGTAGCTAATTCCATCCGGCAAGTCTTCAGAAGAGAAAAACTAAGATTATATTTCAAAATCCCAAATAACTATCAACCGAAAAAGATTGCTGAGTAGGGACGTCTCCCCAGTCAACACAAATTAAATTAAACCTAACCCAAAATTTGATCTATTCACGCCTAGCCAGATTGAATCAAGGTACTGATACATTTTACACAAGTCTCCATATGAGACACAATTGACATTGATGAGTTATTAATCATCACAATATAAATTTCCAAAATTACAAAAATCACTAAAAAACATAATTATCATCAAATCTTATTAAAGAAAAACACGAAAATGTCTCAACTACAGGTAAATATAGTAACCACTCAGATCTTGTTAACAAATGTAGAAGTCCAAATCTGTACAACCAAAAATAAAAATATCAACTCTGTAAATCGGACGCTGTACATCACTCTTCATCTGTACACAAAACCCAAAAAACATATTTTTCGAAATTACATCATAATATTACACTTGTTTTATGAGATCCAAATTGATAAAATATACACAAAGTAGCTTAAAAAAGAGCGTTTAAACTTTTTTTTTTATATATTTTTAATTTAAGACAGCACACAACGTTTAACCACATAAGTGGAGTCAAGAGGGTGTTAGGCACCCAACATATAAAATCAATTAAGAGATGGATCTCTGAACTTTACATTATTTCTATTTCTTTATACAAAAAAAAAGACACATCATAAAATTTTACCAACCCAATCAATAAAATCAAGAACACACAATTTGAATTTTAAAAATATATGAGAAACAGTAAATTGGAATCTAAGAATGTATGTAATCAACTTTCAAAATTATCTAGATTACTCAAAGCAGTTTCTTTTCTCAATGCTTATTACGCACTTTTCCTGATCACTCAATGACTTACTTAAAACTAATCCTAATGGCATGAGGAGGCATGTGAAACAGGCTCATGCCCGGTCAAAACATTAATCATTTTATTATTTATTGACAAAACATGTTAAAAATTCACATTTTTCAATATGCTATCCAAATCTTACCAATTTCAAGGCCAAAATATTTCGTAACTTTCACATCTTACATTAATGCAAATTCCACACCTCATTTTTTTAAATTATTATTTCGATATAGTAATATACACTTAACAATCAGAGGCCCTCCTCATTAAGCTTGCCGGTCGACCAAAAATATACACTAAAAAAAACATTTAACACGATATTTATCAAAATGTAACTTAAAATACTACTCCATAACACTCAAATAAACACAAAATATATACAAGGGATAAAAATGACCATCGTCGCACCAGGAAATCAGAATCTGCAAAAATTTTAAAATTGCTCCTAATTTAGTACATTACTTTGCTTTCCCCCCCCCCTCACCAAGAACAAGATAGATACACAATTTAATTTCATAATAGTATAACTTTAAAACATTACGAATTGTTGGTTAAATATCAATTAATTTTTCTTGAAACATGAAATAAGTCTGTCAAACTCAAAATCCTTATCAAATCAACAAAACCTTCACAAAAACAACAAATTTTTCAACAGTCATTAAATCCGCTGAGAAAAATATGAAAATTTTACATATCTTATCACAGATCTTTTTTAAAATGTGTCAGTTAATATTCATTATATAACCCAATCAAGTGTTAACTAAAGTTTAACATACTCTTCAGTGAAACTGGGTGGGGAAGCTCTATGCGTATAAAATGGTATGGGTTTCAAAAATACAAAAATACTCAATTCAATAACATAAAACTAATCTCACCAAAAATAATATTCCTAAAAAACCCATATCGTATTTAACATTCTGACACAGTATTATAATCAATACAAACATTATCGTTTTAATCAAACAGTTCTTTCGAAAACCAAGCTTAACTCATTTCACATAAAAGTTTAATAAAACGGAGCTTACCGGACTTTATTTATCCTGTCAAACTAAAAAAAAATTTACTTTTTCTGCACGAATTTTTTATTTTTGCACAAAATCTTCTTCTGTTCTCCGGATGATGTTTGATAAAAAGTCGCCTCTGCTTTAGATGACCGAAAACCATGGCGTTATCGTTTTGTTTTAAAACGCAGATCTGACAGTATTCCTGTTGCTTAGCAAATTCACAAACCACACACCGCTGTCTTTAAAAACATAACTCACGCTGGTTGCAGAGTCGGGAGAAAAAAAAATTACATAACTTCCTCGTTTCGAGGTCTTTTGGCGAAAAACAGGGCAGAGAGAACGAAACTCACTGCGACACACCCACGATCACTCTCTCTGGGAGAAAAAAATTGAAGAACAACTCGTGAGCGCGAAACAACTCGTGAAAATAAGCTAAAAATATCAAGAAAAATAAATGGATTTAGTGACTTTCAAATGATTAGATCAAAAGCAAACTCGTGCATAAACAATGATTTGGAATACACAGTTTAAGTATATTTGCAGCTGCACCTTGTAGGCTAAAATACCGTTCATTCAAAAATGTAAAAATATCAGTCAAGGAAGCAACCTTAGCAAATCAGAAAAAAAAAGTTAAAACATCCGTTCAGTTCAAATTGCGAATCCATTAAAAATAATCGTATTTCATCACAAAGCTGAAAAAAGCGATTGAGTAGTTTCCCACGGGACAACCAACGTACTTCTGTGTGTAATAATAGATGTGTATGTTGACTTCCCATCTCCTCGTACAAAACTTTAAAAACTCGGGAATTAAGTGGACGAGCTTTAATGAAATTGACATCTTCAATAACTTCATGCAATGATTTTTTTCAAATTTGTTGACATTGCACGAGCCCTATCAGTGCAAATTCCAACACATTTTGATCACTCGATTTCATTTTGGGTTACAAAATGATTCAAAGTATTAAATATGGATTTAGCTGTAGTACGCAAAAGTAGTGAATCACAAAATAACAAATCCTCTTGTATTTTATATTCAATTTTTTATCTGATAAGTGCTAAAAAATTAGCATTGTTAGAGCCGTCGGTACTCTCATCCTGTTGTATTATAATATTGACTTCTGAGCACTCTTGAAATTAACTGCTCTTTTATATTATATAGCATGTTTTCAGTCCCATTCTTGACCGTATCGTTCGATAATGAAAACACATTTATATCTTTTGTTGCTTTAGCCCCCAGTATTGTATTCGTTATTACTTTGTAACAGGAAGAATTTCTTGTTGTGGTATATTATGTTGTTTTCCAGCTTTTTCTATTAGTTGGGATACTTCATATGATGTCTTTAGTGCTTTTTTATTGATGCCACCAGTTGCGGTATTTTGTATCAGATTTTGACTCGAAGAAAGTTCTCGGTTTTTTCATTTAAAAAAAAATCGATATACTTACTATTGTGTTCACTGTGTTTTGATTGCAAATGCCGTTGCAGTTTGGGAGGTTTCATATTTTCGTTTGATAAACTTGTGCGACATAGATGACAGACAGGTCTTTCCACATCTTTATTGCATATATAAGTGAATCCAAATGATTAATACTCATCACAATATTTTCTAAATTTACGTTTCTTGATGAAATTTGCGGTTGATGCTCTATCATCTGAGTCAATATTTTATTTTAGTGTAGATCCAGTTTTTAAACAACGATCCATTTTATGAGTCAAATAATTAACGTAGACAACTGAAAAACGTTGAGCAACTGAAGGTACGACAAAAACGCGTGTAGCACACATAGGAAAGCACGGTTGAACTCGGGGCAGAGTCGTCAGTCTACTTATAGCTAGCTACGTGTTCCCACGCCACATAATAGTCACAACAATGCAAAAAATTGCATTGCTTTATTTATTTTTCCGTATTTTGCAGTTTAATAAAAAAATTAAATTTTACTAATGTTTAGTTATGTCAATAACTAGTTAAGTATCAACAAATACAGAAAGTCTTGACAATGTAGGATTTTTGATAAATGAGTTATCTGAATAAAAGCAAAAAGTTTGAAAATATAAAGTTAATGTCAAAATTATTTTACGGACACCCAGGCGTCCTCGGACCACAGTTTAAGAACCTATGTTATAGAGAATATCATTTCTTTCCTGTTTTTGTATATTTTTACCTGTATATCACTGCATCGGAATTTTTTTTTCAATTTTGTGCTTCATTAAATTTGTGTTTTAAATTATTTCTATAAAGGAAATTTTTCATAGTTACTAAAACTTTGAAATTATTAATTTAGTTGTTTTTAAGGAGTTTTAGTTCATACCTGGTAAGGACACTTTTTAATCATAGACAGTATAGCCAATAGAGAAAAGCCAAATTTGACAGTTAAGTTGGATATCATGGACCATTTATTTTCTTTATTTATCTCTTAGCTTCTATTAGAAATGTAAGGGTATTCGATCCTAAGCTAAGCTTTTTTATACTTTCTTCCAAAATATATATATATATATTCTACTTATTTACACTCGAGGTGTACATTTTAAACAACAGGCGTTTCATGTATAGATTTCAATACATATTTATTACATTTTTGCGTTAATTTGGATTATATGGAAAATCTTATGTGCGTTTACCTCATAGAAATAACCACTGCTAATTATTCAGCTGCGAAAATTTAATAAACAAATATTCTTTTTTCTATCTTCATTACTAGGTCATTTGAAGAGGAGTTATTATGAAGAAAGCCCTAGAGAAAGAAAGCTCCATTGTTCGGACAAAAATTATCGGAAGGATGATTTAGAGATTTTCGTTAATTCCAACGACGCGGTTTTATCCGCATCGTCTTCCTCCGATGACGATTCTTCATCGTCGTCTTCTTCCTCCTCCGATGAGGATACTTCATCGTCGTCTTCCTCCTCCTCCGAAGATTCTTCATCGTCATCTTCCTCCGACGATGACGATTCTTCATCTTCCGACGACGACGACTCATCATCCAGCTGCAGCTCGTCGTGTTCAAAATGCTCTTCAAGTTCCAGTTCGGAGTCTGATGATGAGGAAGTCGAGCAACCAAGCCAAATTTTGGACTGGACTTACAACAAGTTATCTTTGTTACAAGATGAAGAATCAAACCTCAGGAGGTTCCTTCTACTGAAAAACATCAAGGATGGAGTGAAGTTATTAAAACGGAATTACAAGAAACAAAGACTCGCTTTCGATTGGGCATATTACAAGGTCTCTTTAATCCCAGATGTAGATTCGGATCTCAGGAGGTTCCTTCTACTGAATAACCTCATGACTCGAATGTTTGAATCAATAGAATCTTACTGGTGAATAGGTAAGTTAACCTTTATTTCAGGCTAATTTTTTTATATATGTAGTTGTAGATGATTTGGGATTTTCAATTTGTAGATGTTTCTAGATACTGCAAAGCGTGAAGATTTGCTTCACTCGTTATTAACAGTAGACAAAATGTAGGGAATGTGACTCCTTTGTATGTAAGATGCGAAAAACTTATTGTTGCAATGGTAAGAATTTCATTTTGGGCGTTATTCACGTCTTTATTCAGGAAAAATTTTATTGAATGTAACGACAGGATTTTCTTAAAAAATTCGTTTCGAGGACCAAGATGTTACATTTATAACAGCTTACTAAATAAGTATAAAGATATCGATCCTGAATGACGCAAGTGATAAATTGGTGTTACCCGTCGAAAGATGTCACTTAGATTCAGTTTTTCAATGGTTTGTGTAAAAAAAATAACATTATATATAAATACGCACATATATATGTATATATGAATACTGACAAATGTTTCATATGTTGTACTGTGATATTTCAATTACAATAGATGTCTTTATAAATTTGATTCTACCTATTCGGTGTATATTTTTTTTATAAATTTATCATTATACCTGATAGTATTAAAATTCGATGTAAGAAAATAGACTCTTTTTACTTTTAGCGGTCTATATAAATACTTATGGAACTTAGGAAATAATGAGAATAAGATTTTGAGCCAAATGACATCGTTGTGCATGTTTCTTTGTGTGTCGAAATGAAACATCTGAAGCAGCAGTAAATCTAGCTTCAATTCAGATAATTTTAACGGGGTTATTCATTACAATTTTGGATAGAATTTTTCTTTTAGACAATTATTGTTTTTCATTTTTAATCTTTTCGATATCCTTTTTGGAATTTTTTATTATAAGGTACATTTGTAAAGCAGTTTATTTGTATATAGTTGATTTTTTAGTAAATTTTAATCGACGTATAATAATAAGATTTATTTAATCACTCGTTTTTGAAATTACTTATTAAATAGCTTCTGTGCTATTTAAAATTATCGTGTAACAAATTTCAAGTGACATCCTTTAAAATGTTTTTATTATTTTACTTGTCTCACCTTCTATTTTAAGATGTTTTTCTTTACTTCTGTTTTAGGACACATCTTGCCATGTTTCCATACTTTCGATTAGATGCCACCATATATCTTTCACTTATTTCCTTACGGCCGAGAATCCCGCATTCCACCTGCAGAAGAAAATTTCTTTCATTCTTGTGACGATTCTATTTGCCTGAGAATTCATCATTTCAAAACGTCCGGAGGATTCTTGTTATTGAGAATTTATCATTTATTTCATTTTCCTGCAGATTCCATTTGCTGACGATGCATCGTTTCATCTTCATACTATTCATATTCATCATTTCATACATTACATCACTTCACACATTTCAAATTCATCGTTTCATCTTCATACTATTCATATTCATCGTTTCATACATTACATCACTTCACACATTTCATATTCATCGTTTCATCTTCATACTATTCCTATTCATCGTTTCATACATTACATCACTTCACACATTTTATATTCATCGTTTCATCTTCATACTATTCATATTCATCGTTTCATCTTCATACTATTCATATTCATCGTTTCATACATTACATCACTTCACACATTTCATATTCATCGTTTCATCTTCATACTATTCATATTCATCGCTTCATACATTACATCACTTCACACATTTCATATTCATCGTTTCTTACATTACATCACTTCCCACATTTCATATTCATCGTTTCATCCGCACAATTTTTTCCCTCGGGGGAGCCTGTAACCCCTAGAGGGCGCGTCCCCAGGTGGCGGATAGGGGAATGCCTCTATTGGTTACCCAATAGGTGGTAGAAGGGAAATAAAATACCTTCCGCGGACCAACAGGCATCGAGGTCATGTCAGTCTTCAACCCTAGTTGTGCTTAATACTGTATCATCCGTCGCGCATGTACTTGAGGAATGCGCTCAGCGTTTAGGCAGAGGGTCCATCCTCTCCGTTTAATGAGCTACAGTCTCCTCATAGAAAACGCCTTTGAAGTTATCTTTGTGTGCTTCAATGCAACATAAACGGACTATGTACAAGAGCTACTTGGACTTCATGTAGAGGTTATTTCACTGCAAGAGACGAAACTTAACGAGAGGCGTTTTCTGAACGTGAAGGGCTATGTTATATTCCGTAGAGACAGAATATCAGAGGGAGGTGGTCTCATATTCCATATCCGAGATGTTCACT
The DNA here is from genome assembly GCA_907164885.2 of Dolomedes plantarius. Classification (NCBI taxonomy): domain Eukaryota; kingdom Metazoa; phylum Arthropoda; class Arachnida; order Araneae; family Dolomedidae; genus Dolomedes; species Dolomedes plantarius. The sequence goes on along the minus strand of OU015503.1, from coordinate 119,715,436 downwards.
TTCAGAAACTCCCGGATATCAACAGTGTAACTTCAAGCCTTGAATATCTAGGTATTGCTATTTTTTCTAAGGAACGTAATATTACCATCAAAAATGTTTGCCATCCCCCTAATAATGAGAGATTTAATTCTAATATGATGGAGAGCTTGTTTTAAGATAATACTGTGATACTTGGGTACCTCAATGCTTCTACCTGGGGTATTAGTTGCTCTAATGCAAGAGGTCTGGATCTTGAAAATTTGGCCAATAATAAGGCTTTCTTTTCTCTAAATGACGGAACACGCACTTTGTATTCACACAGCTATGGATCAACTGATGTTTTGGATTTGACACTTAGTAGCTATCGCTTGTTTCCTTACAGTTCCTGGAGAGTACTAATGCAGCATAATGTTATGCTGTATTTTATACCTTTATTAGTGCCAGAAATTGGTGTTACATGTTCGAAAAAATTTGATCCAAGATCTTGGACTATTGATATATGTTCTATGATAACATTTTTTTTTTGTAAATCTGAGTTCCCTTTCTTTTCTTGTACATTGGTTTTGTCTTTCCTTTCGTCAAAAATAATACTTTATTTTCTCTACCTAGCTTTAGACTTTCTTCTACATTCATTTTGCATTTCTTTATTATTTTTCGTCTAATTTACATTCTGCAGTTCTATCACTGACAGAAGCTACAGTCATTCAGAGATATGCATACTTTGCTGCTTCTGAAAATCTCCTCGTTTACATCCTATGAGATGATTTGCAGTCATGTAAGAAATCTTGGATTACGCCGGATTCGAAAAGCGAGGACTGAAATTGAAGGAGGTATCAAAAAGTGTTTGATTCAATTTGATGGCAAGGATTATATTGATAAGATCGATCAGAATTATGTTAAAGTAACAAAACCTCCAATAAAGAGTCATAATTGTGATTACAAACTATAGTAGTTTATATAGAAAGCAAAAGAATCTGATTATGAGAGTCAACGTATTGAGTTTATTAATTTACAATGTGACACATAAGCAGTAGAAAGGATTCTTAAATTAGTTACCTATACTTCCGTGTCCGTTTTTGCCACTTCTTCAAGATATGCGTTGATAAAAACAAAAATATGCTCTTAAAAGATAATGTCAAAATATGAAACAAAATTCATTTCATAAGTGAAATTAGTAATAGAAACTATATATTATTATTATGGACTTTAGAAAAAGATGAATGTTTTTTTAAATAATGTTATTCCTTTAAAAATTTTATGTTAATGTTTTTCCTAAATTATTATGATTTGTTTAATTTAATTAAGGCCGGTTAATTAAAAACTGTTTTTCTCTCAATCCAATGTGTATTATAAGAATATGCCACTCTAAATTTAATATGCTGATAATCGCGAATTTCTACAAATAGTTTCTTCTATAATCTGAAAGTTAATAATACTTAGGATGTGTAATTTTCTGCAAAATTTCATATTTTGAATATTTTGTATAAAAAAATATATATTATTTTTTAAGTGTACTACAAAATAAATTTTTAATATACTTTTAAAAAATACTATATATTAATATACTACTAATATACTATTAAGAAATAATTTGATGTAGGAAAATAGACGTTTCTTGTTACTTTTAGCGGTCTATATCAATCCCTATGAAACTTAGAAAGTAATGAGAATAAGATTTAGAGCGAAATGACATCGTTGTCCATTTTTTTTTTCTGTGTTGAAATGAAACATCTGAAGAAGTAGAAAATGTATGTTTGATTCAAATACCTTTAACGGCATTATTCATCGCAATTTTGGATAAACTTTAACTTTTGGATAATTATTGTTTTTTATTATTAATCTTTTCTATATACTTATCTAAATTTTTGGAATTCTTTTATATAAGACATGTTTGTTTAGCAGTTTTTTTTTCATGTAGTGATTTTTTTAGTATATATTAATCGATGTATAATTATAATAATTATTTAATTACTCGTGTTTGATATTGCTAATTAAATGGCTTTGGTGCCATTTAAAATTTTCGTTTAAGAAATTTAATGTGAAATCATTTAAATTGTTTTCTATATATTACTTCTGTTTTGCCATCTTTTCTTGAAGGTTTTCGCTTACTTCTGTAATAGGACAGACACATCTTGCCATGTTTCCATACTTTGCAAGAGATGGTACCAAAATTCTTTCACATCTTTCCCTCTGGCCAAGAATCCCTCATTACATCTGACAAAGATATTTTTTTTCATTCTCTTGAAGATTTTGTTTGCTTGAGGATACATTATTTTCAAAACCTCCTGAGGATTCGATTTTTTGAGGATTATCATTTCAGTTTCCTGCAGATTCCATTTGGTGACATACTTCATTCGATACCGGTGAATAGGTAGGTCTTTGTTGAGGCTCATTCTTTGATAAATGAAGCTGTAGATATTTTGGGATTTTGAAGCCGTATTTATCTCTAGATACGGCAAAGCGTGAAGCTTTGCCTCACTTGATATTAACAGTAGTCAAACTATAGGTGAATCTGACTCATTTGTATGTATGATTCGACAAAGGCTCAATGGCACGAATTTCATTTTGTGCGTTATCCACGTCATTAGTCAGGAGAAATTTGATTGAGGGTATCGACAGGATTTTCTTAAATAATTCGTTTAGAGCACTGAGATATTACATTTATATGTTTTTACCCAATCAGTATAAAGATATCGATCCTTAAAGCTGCAAGTGTTACATTGGGGTGACCAGTCGAAAAATATGTCACTCAGATTTTATGTAGGAAAATAGACTCTTGTTACTTTTAGCGTTCTATATAAATAGGTATGGAACTTACTGAATAATGAGAATAAAATTTAGGATCAAATGGCCTCATAGTGTATATTTATTTCTGTGTCGAAATGAAACATCTGAAGCAGAAGTATATCGAGCTTTCATTCAGATAATTGTAACGGCATTGTTAATGACAATCTTAGATATACTTTGTCTTTCGGATAATTATTCTTTTTCATTCTTAATCTTATCGATATACTTTTCGAAATTTTTGGAATTTTTTATTATAAGGCATATTTGTTCAGCAGTTTTTTGTAGTAAGTATTTTTAGTATATATTTATCGAATTATAAGAATATAATTATAAGAATTATTTAATTAGTCGTGTTTGAAATTACTAAAAAAATGGTTTTGGTGATATTTAAAATTTTCGTTTAACAAACTTCAAGTGAAATCCTTTAATTTGTTTTTATTATTTGACTAGTGTCTCGCCATCTTTTTAAAATTGTTTTTCCTTAATTCTTTCTTAAGACACATCTTTCCACATCTTTCTTAAGACACATGTTTCCATACTTTCCATTAGATGCCACCGTAATCCTTTCACTTATTTACTTGCGGCCAAGAATCCAACATTCCATGTGCAGAAGATAATTTCTTTCATTCTCTTGACGATTCTATTTGCCTGAGGATTCATCATTTCAAAACGTGCCGAGTATTCTAGTTATTGAGGGTATATCATTTATTTCATTTTCCTGTAGATTCCATTTGCTGACGATGCATCGTTTCATCTTCATACTATTCATATTCATCGTTTCATACATAACATCAGTTCACACATTTCATATTCATCGTTTCATACATATAATTTTTTCCCTCGGGGGAGCCTGTAACCCCTAGAGCGCGCGTCCCCAGGTGGCGGACAGGGGAATGCCTCCATTGGTTACCCAATAGGTGGTAGAAGGGAAATAAAATACCTTCCGCGGACCAACAGGCATCGAGTTCAAGTCAGTCTTCAGCCCTAGTTGTGCCTCTCTTCAAATGAAGCTGCATACTATCCTTCGCCATGGACAATCCGCATATATTTGTTTCTAATACTGTATCGTCCCGTGCGCAGGTAAATCTTGGAAGCGCTCAGGATTTAGGAAGAGGAACCTGTTAGTAAAATGAGCTACAGTCTCGTCATAGAAAAACCTTTCAAATCTTGTGTTTCAATGGAACATTGACGGACTATGTACTGGAGGTAATATGGTAAAGCTCGACCAGATTTTGGAAATCGCTGATAGAATTCATGTGGAGATTATTGCACTTCAGGAGACTGAACTAAATGGGAAGCGTCTTCTGGATGTGAAGGGCTATAGTGTTGTCCATAGAGACAGGTTATCAGGGGGTGGTGGTCTCATGTTCCTTATCCGAGATGTTCACTTTCAGAGGCTCCCGGATATTAACACTGCATCTTTAAATCTTGAATATCTACGTATTACTATTCTTTCTTAGGAAAGTAATATAACCATAAAAAATATTTACCATCCCCCGAATTATCACAGACTCAATTCTAATATCATGGAGAGCTTGGTTGAATATAGTACTTAGTACTGTGATACTTGGGGAACTCACTGCTAAAATTGGTATATGTGGTAGCACTTGCACTTATGCAAGAGGTCTGGATCATGAAAATGTGGCCAATGATAAGGCCATTTTGTCACTAAATGACACTACACTAATACACTAAATGACACTTGCACTAATACAAGAGTTATGGATCTTTAAAATGTGGCAAATGATAAGGACTCCTGGTCACTAAAAGACGGGGCACACACTTTCTGTTTACAGAGCTATAGTTGAACTGATATTTTGGATTTGACAATTATTAGCGATGCCTTGTTTCTTGCAGTTCCTGGAGAGTACTCAACAATATCGGTTGTGATCACCTTCCTATTTTGATTGAAATTGATTTTAAGGTTGATTCCACTGGGGTGGGGAATCTCTGCTGGAACTTCGGGAAAGCCAACTGGAATTTGTATGAAAACCTCTCAAGTGATCTTATCGCGCAAGTACCTCTTTCGGATGACTTGGAGGAATGTCAAAATTTGAAAATATTTAATTGTCAGTGAAATAACTAATAGAAGCCATGTGTGATTACTATGGAGATTTGAAAGAGATGACTATTTTTTAAAATAAGATTATGCCTTTAAGTTTCTTCTGTTATGATATTAAACTTTCCATGTATCCCACTGAGGACTCAGCTAGTCATTGATACAATGCCCCGAAAAAGCACTGATAACACCTTTTTGGGCTGGTGTGAATGAAAAAGACCACCTTGTAGAACATGGTGTTCTTTGTTCTCAGATGCTGAAAATAGTTTTCTCCAAATGTTTCAATGTATGTTGTTCATTATCTTCATATGACTAGTATAGAAATGAAACTTGCAATCTCCATTTTTATTTTCAAAATTGAATTAATGATACTTGCTTATCAGTCAATGAAATCGAAACTCTATGGAAAATTTCATAGTAATAAAAATAATGTGGTGACTTTTCTAAACGTAATAATAAAGATATTACTACGAATGTAAAAAAGTGAGGTAATAATGGAAATATTTTCCTTGCTGTTTTTGTTACTTTGTGGGAGCACCAAACACGTGGACCAACACTGTTTTCGAAGTGGGGGCAGCACAGAAACGACCATACATTATCCGGGCTTCCATCCCAAACCCGCTTTGTGATTAGCCAGAATCGCTAACTTCTTTACTATGGGGAAATCTACAGTATAATATAATAATAACCTTTCGATAAAGTCATAAGATCACAATATACATTACATATTACTGTAATTATGCAGTTGAATATTGGATGTAAATTATGTAGAGTCAAACGTATTATTAGCCATTGCAAGTAACAAATATATTTAAGTTGAATACCGAGATCAAAATTTTTTAAATAATCTTTTATAAAGTTTTCTTCTGAAAACAAAAATTCTTCTCTTTGGAATGAATACTGCGTTTGCTGTTTTAAAATTTTTAGGTATGATTTTTCAAACATTCTCCTTGTCCTTTCCCCATTTTCGTTAATTGTGTCCGATAATTACTTGTGTTGAATAGTTTCCGATCACAAATCAACATACTGGTTTTTCCAAACACTGTACTGAAAATATATTTATTAGTGGTATAGTATTAAAACTAGCAATCCCAATGAGCCATTTTTTTTTGGGGGGGGGATTTAAAAAGGACTGAATTTTCTGCAATTTTGGAGATATTAATTTCCAAATGCCTTTATAAAAATTCTAACATTGTAGATTATTACTGTGCCATATTCCAAAAAAAATTTGTTTTTAATCTATTTGAAATACTTTAGAAATGATCCTTAATCAGTTTTGGAAAAAATACCGGGAGGATTGTAAATTATCATCATCATACCCCTCCACTTAATTCACCTTTATGAAGTTATTTTATTTTTATTTTTGTACGTCCATAATAAAGTATTTTACACAAATTTCTTTATTTTTTCTAACCTTCATAGTCGCAGTTTACCATATTACGCTATAACAAAAAAGGTAAAAAATTATCGATGTCTGAAGAGGGAAATGTCCGATTGTAATAAAATTTCGGATGGAAAGATGTTTTGACCAAACATGCAAATTATTAAAATTTGGTGTCCAACGAATGAATTTTAGGAGTTCTAGCACATGAGAATTTCGCATCCAGCAGTTGTGTAGATGGAGAGATTTTCGACCAAATGCTCAAAATTTCTGTTGCATTTCGACTGCGAATATCAAAGGTAGAGCGCAACAACGCTCGAAGAAAGATTCGAGCGCACTACGAGAATATTTCCGAGTTTTAAACATGTCGTGTCATCCGATCGAAAGAAGTTGGTTGGGAAAATCGAAAGTTCCTTCTACATCTAGGTCGAAAGGATGCAGGGAATAGACCAGTGTTTCCAAACCTTTTTGTGCCATACCCCGCCTAAGCCTTTCTAAAATTCTTATGCCCCCTAAATAGCATATACATAATTTTTTATAGTAAAAATTTGAATTGTTCGCTTAAGAAACTTAAATGATAGGTTTTAGGAAGAAATCACTAGGAAATTGTTAACGAAACATAGTAAGTATATTTTCAAAACATATAATGAAAAACTGAAATTCAAATTCGAAATCATTTTAATAAAGATTTTTCTATATTAATTTATCATTTTAATTTAGTGAAATCCTTGCGCTTGATGCTTGCTGCACAGAAATTTTATGTTAGGTTCCAATTTGGTTAGCTTCAGTCTCAAGTCTCCCCGTTGTGTTATATCCAGCCGATTTCTTTTTTTACCAGTAATTCATTTACAGCACTAAATCCACATTCAACTAAATAAGAAGATGGAAACGGTAACAATAGTTTTCTCGCACATTTGGTTAAATTTGGGTATTTGATTTCTGTTTCCTCACAAAGCCAAGCCATCGCTCTCTTTAAATTAAATAAAGTTTTAACTCACTCATCATTTTGCATTTCTGCGAGTTCTTCTTGATACTGCATAATTGATATATCAGACAAATCCACTAACATTGGCTGCATCATCCATGTTGGAAAATGAATTTGTTTTAAATCAGAAAATCTTTCTTTTAAATCAGCCGATAGAATTTTCAGATGATCGACAATAACAAGTATAGCGGTATCAGTTACTTCACATTTTTGGAGCCAATGAAACTGTTGAAAGTTTTTGTTGTTAATCTATTACTGACATAACTCAATAAGAGTAATGAAACCAAATATCTTCGCTTTTGCATCGACAAGAGTTTTATTTGTTCCTTGAAGTTGCTTATTTAATATATTTAGTTTTTTCAAAGATATCGGCTAAATCTCTCACAAATGTTTTACCATCGACTGTTAACAGATACTTCATTTCAGGTTTGTCAATTAAAAAATCACTAAGAGTATCAAACAGTTCCATAAATCTTTTCAAGCAGTTCCCTTTAGAGAGCCATCTCACTTCAGTGTGAAGTAAAAGTCTCACATTGTCTGCATTTTGTTCTTCACAAAATAGCTTGGAGAGACAATCACATTTGGCATTAGCTTTAATAGCATTGGTACACTTTATAACTGAATGTAGTACTTCATTTAGAACAGGTTTTTAGCTACCAAGTTTTCCCTATGAATAACACAATGCACAAGAATCATTTCTGGATTCTCATCTTTCATCAATTTTAAGCAGCCATTTTTCTTACCCATCATATTAGGAGCACCATCTGCAGCACAAGATGTTATATTTTTCATTGGTATATTATTGACATCTAAGTAGTTTTTTAGCTTATTATATATATCTTTGGAGATAGTGGAGCTTTCTAATCTTTTACATAACGACATTTCTTCAGCAAAGTGCCCTTTATCAATATATCTTACGTAAGTTATCAATACTGCCTCACTGTCTCTCAAAGTAGATTCATCTATTTGCACTGAGAATTTTCTTGTTTTCAGCTTTTCAACAAGTTGTTTTTCAATATCTTCACTCATTTCGTCTATTCTTCTTCTAACCGTATTGTTACTGAGTATTGTACTGATATTGTTACTGAGTGGCATTGTTTTTACATCTTTTTCAAGAACCGTTTTAAGAAATGCTGATATTTACGGTTTTATCAAATTATCTCCTATAGTATGATTTTTTCCAGATTTTGCGATGAATAAAGAAATTTGATAACTAGCCTCAAGAATACGATTATGAGTTGAAGTATGAGCAGTAAATAGAGACTTTAATGTTGTTCTCTTATCAAAATTTTTCTTTAAAGTTTGAAAGTAATTCAAATCTGAATTAATATGAGCACTATGTTTCGCCTTCAAATGCTCCTCAAGACGACCTCGTTTCATTGATTCGTTGGTCAAGCATTGCTGGCATAAAAGACAAAAAGGAAACCGCTCATCGTGGACAGCGGGTTTGAACCCAAATTTTAAATATTCTTCCTAATATTGACGAATTTTTGTTTTGCTTGCACTACTCATTTTACTATGGGCTAAAAGAAATAAGTATAAGATATATTAAAAACTAAAAATAAAGTGTGTGTTAGAATTATTTAATGCGACAGAGTAAACGTATACTAAAAAATTCATATTTATTTAAATGTATATAACACATTTACCACACCGCTACCGCAAAATAACATATTTTTTCCATTTGACAATTTTTTTTGGAAAATGAAGCTTCTAAAATTAAAATAAATAAAAATCAAATCAAATACTTATCAATTATATCTATACAATGTATATAAATTTTAAAACAACGATACTTTTTCAACAGTTTTTACGGAAGCTTATTTCAAATTAACACAAACTGAATGCTGCGTAACACTACAGAAGTTGCGACGGGCCATTCAGATGCGAACAACTGCGTTGTTTAACGAGATTTTAAATCGTCCGGGGTTCTCAGTGGAGCCTGCCGTCTGTCGCAGGGAGGTTAACTTGACGACGCCAAAACCCCAGTTGATATTTTGGTCTCGTCAAACGAATTTATAATATTTATTGGCCGCAATTATTTAAGAATTTGCTTTTTTCGTTCAATTTTGGCACTAAAATATAGCATTGCATTTAAATGGTCCGGAAAAAAGGGTTAAACTCGTGTCGAGTCCATTTTCGAATTGCCCCCCTGTGGGGCGTGGGCCCCACGTTGGGAAACACCGCTATATACGTTTGGCCCCCGTCCTAGTGTCCCCAAGGACATATTAGTGTCCTGGTTATGCTTCGTTAAACATAAAAGGTTTTAGGGTGGGAGGGAATTAACATCTGGTTATAACTTAACGTACTTATTCTAACTAGTGATTTTTAGTTTGAGTTCTAACAAGTTAACATGTCTGGCGATGCTAGAACAAAAAACTGGAGCTTTACATCTTTTGATGTTGAAACCGAGCCTTTGGTTAATGTTCGTGATAAAATCGAGTACTTGGTGTTTGGAAAGCAGACCTGTCCTGATACCGGCTGTCGTAATCTGCAAGGATTTGTGTCATTCAAGATTCGTACAAAGTTTTCAACTATAAAGAGGATGCTACCCGGTTGCCATCTTGAGAAGAAGGAGATTTTCAGGATCTGCAAAGTATGCATTTCTTTGAATGACTGGGTCAATTACATTTTTAAGAGTCTAATTGAGGTAACGTTCTCATCTAATTTTCCTCCTGTGATTTACTCTGCTTCTTTCTTTTTAACTATTCAGACCAATATCCTGAAGATCGGCGCTTTCATGTGTTGAAGCATCTTTGTCATACTCCAGTTCGATAACTAACGGAAGATACAGTCAATGATAGATATGCATACTTTGCTGCTTCTGAAAATCTCATACTTCACATGATATGAGATGATTTGCAGTCATGTGAGAAAGATAGGTCTGCGCCGGATTCTAAAAGCAAGGACTGAAATTGGAGAAGGCATGAAAAAGATTTTCATTCACGTATATACTTTGCTGCCAATGATTGTATTGATATGATTGAATAGAATAATGTTAAAGTTACAGAACCTCCAATAAAGAATCATAATTGTGATGATAAACTAGAGCAGTTTATAAAGAAAGAAAAAGAATCTGATTATGAGAGTCAACGTATTGAGTTTAATAATTTACCATGTCACACACAAGCTGTAGAAAGGATTGTTAAATTAATTACCGAGTCATACTTTTCTGTTTGTGGCACTTCTGCAAGAAAGGTATTGATAAAAACAAAAATACATTCTGAAAACTAATGTCAAAATTTGAAAAGAAATTCAATTCGTCAGTGAAATAAGCAAAAGAAACCATGTTTGATTACTCTGGACATTTGAAACAGATGAATATTTTTTCGAAATAACGTTATGACATAAGTTGGTTGCGTTATGATATCAAAATTCCAACGTACCCCACGGTGGGAAGGCTTCAGTTAGCCGTTGATACAATACCACGAAAAAGCACTGATAACAGCTCTTTGGGCTGGTGTGAATGAAAAAGACCACCTTCTAGAACAGGGTGTCCTTTGTTCTATTGTCAATACGACAGGTGTTTAGGGAGTGGGTTCAGAAGGTTCTAAAGGGATTAAAAGATTTAAATTATTGTAGCTGTCGATGAACTGGACAAACAAGGGTTGTTATGTGGGTCTGAGAAATAACCAATCAGAAAGCTTTTCAATGACCAGGGAATTTATAGAAGAGCGTGTTTGTCAGTACACATTTAGTCGTGCTGAGAGGTGGTTGCATAGTTTGATCTCCTTCGTCGGTTCTATTAACGGTGCTTCGTCGGTGCTATTTTAAATTTGTTAATTAAAAATGGAGAGCATTTGTGCTAGAAATGATCCTGCAGAAAATGGAGAATCATGCTTGGAGGATATGGCCATCCAGACTGAGACGCGAGGTATGTACATTCAGTATCCCAATTTTTTTATTTTGATAGAATGATTTTGATTGTGTTTTTAAGGTGTCACATCATTACACTCAATGTGTCTTGAAAACGTACTGAAATGTTATTTCTTAACCATTGTAAACACAGATATTATATGTCAATTTTTTTGACAAATTCTTTATTTATATATTTAAGTATAATCGGATTTTGTATTATAGAGCAGGGGTTCTTAAACTTATGTAGTCCCAGGACACCCCTATTGAACAACATTTTTTTGGCGAACCCCATTCCAACACTAGGCATTTTACTTCGTTTTTGAGACATAATTTCTGGCTCAATAATAAAACTTTATACTGCATATCTTCTGCTTCATTTTATGATTAATGTAAGTCTATATTGCTTTTTAATATGTTTAACTTTAGATAACATAGTATAATATATTTTCTGGGGTTATACATACTAGGAGAGTTTCTTCTTCAGTGATACACATTATAGTTATATATATTCTCTTAACATCGGATAATTCGAACTTTTTTCTGAGAACCTTCGAGTTCGAATTAACGAGCGTCCACTGTATAAACATATATATATATATATATATGTGTGTATATATATATATATATATATATGTATGTGTATATATATGTATATATATATATATATATATATATATATATATATATATATATATACATATATATGTATGTGTGTATATATATATATATATATTTCTTATATATATATTTATAAGAAAAGTGTAAAGGATAATTTTATATATATATATATGCGTGTGTGTGCGTGTATATATATATATACTAGCAGAAAACCCGTACATCGCTACGGAGTACATTCAAATTAAATTCAACGGTCAATGAAGGCAATTCATGCGAAATATATATGTATATATATTATAAGATAAGTACGACGATCAATGTATACAGTTGATGTAATATATATATATATATATATATATATATATATATAAGAAAATCGTAAAGGATAATTTTATAGACAAAATAATGTAGAAGATATTATTCAAATTAAATCTAATATAAAGAATATACTAGTACAGTTAATATATTAGACTTTGTAGAACATTTCTTTTACTGTACTTTAATATTTTTTTGGATAATGTCCAATCGTCTGCCTCATTAGCAAGGAGAAAAAAATATTTTTTGTTTATTTAGTTGTTATGCACTTGACGATAAATTTAATTTAAAGTTCCATAAAAAGAAATCACGCGATCAGTATTTAATAAATTAAATTTTAAAAATTCACCAAAAATCAGGAAATGGAAATAAAGATTCGAAAAAAATTTCATTTTAAAGGAATTTTTATTATAATATATATATATATATATATATATATATATATATATATATATATATATATATACCCTATGTATGTATATATATACGAGGGTTGGGGCAAAAGTCATGGCAACTATTTTTTTTCTTGAAGATACAAGTGGAAAATGTGACATATACAGACGAAAGGACACGGTCTTAACTACATGTATGGACAATGAATAGCACTGAAATATCGTAACACACTAATTTATTACGGTAGTATACAGTGCAATATGGCCTTCACCGTTCAAAAGAATGATAACACAGTACACATAAAGTTGACATGACAAACCTGGGCCTAAAGACTCTCAATGTAGTCCCCTGCTAGTGTCACCACACGCTGCCAACGATGTGGGAGGCGCTGAATACCGTCAGCCTCAGCGCAGCTGTAGCTCACTACGCAGTATACTGTCGACGGTGCGTTTCTCGATGCCACTTGCGCTCTCTAACTCCAGTAACGTCCATCGTCTGTCTTCATCCATGAGCTGCTCGATGACGGCACGGGCCAAGTCGGTCCGCACACTCACCGGTCGTCCCGAACGTTGCTCATCAATGGTAGACACACGTTCTTGCTGAAACTTTACTACCCACCGTGCTACTGTACGATATGGTAGGGCATTATTCCCAATAATTCACTGTGACATTCCATCGCATTTCTCCCTTGGAGAACGGCTATTTTGATGCATGCGCGCTGTTCAACACGGGTTTCTTCCATCCCACACGACACTCACCAACTGACTGATTTCAGAACCCTCGCTCAGCTACTACCAGCTATCACAGAGCCATCTGTTGTTCTGCATACACACTATGCCTGCAGAACATCCACACGACACATATACGTTTGTGATCCGTTCACATATCTACAAGAAAAAAAATAGTTGCCATGACTTTTGCCCCAGCCCTCTTATATATATATATATGTATATATATATATGTATATATATATATGTATATATATATATATATATATATATATATATATATATATATATATATATATATGTGTGTGTGTGTGTAAATATATATATATATGTCGGACTTAAGCGGGAACGAAATAATTACCTTAAAATCAAAGGGGGCTTCGAGTTTTATCTATTATCATAAAGCGCAGGAAATGCGATAAAATCAGATCCTCTGAGAGTGAAAGTGTGTGTTTTCCCAGCTTAGAGGAATTATTTTTAGAACGGGGTACAGGGAACAGCGGGGTACAGCGTGGCGGCCTTCAAACATCTATTTTGAATCTCTACGCAGGCGCAAAAAGAGTACGTGTGGAACTTGACCATGAAAAAGTACGCAGAACGCGGGATTTAATCGTTGCTAGTGGACGCGTGTCAGCTGGGTCCATAATTTGAAAAATGGCGAGAGCTCAAATATGCGCTACTTGGATCAGTGGTTGCTGGAAAGTGAAATAAATTGGCTTGATTTAGTTGGAACTATGTTTGTTTATTGGATTTAGACTACTTACCACTCGCCACCAGTTTTAGCATGATGACTTCAAATTAATCTGAGAACATGCAAATCTCACGCCTGTCATATATATATATATATATATATATATATATATATATATATACACAGTGCGTCAAATAAGTTTTAAGACTGGGTCTGTAAATAAATATATATATATATGAAAATGTATATATATATATATATGACGAGCTCGCTACCTACACCCTTCCCAGTACGTCGTCTTACATCCAAACTTACTCCTTCTTAATCTATCTTTACTTAATTATTCAAGTTATGGCAGTCAATGAATTAAAAGGCCGGTGGCAAAGAACTACAATTAATATATCGAACATCGTTTATTTCCAAAATCTTAAGCTACCTGATTCAATCTGATAAATTAAATCCAACAGTCATCAAGCTCCCGCGAGACGCGTGACTATCTCCATCAAGAATTTCCCGCCGTCTGATTAAACGCTATTGTTTTTCTGCCATCAACAGCCACCGCGCATGCCCACATGATCTCTGTGACGCATACACCGGCGTTGAACCATAGGCGTGGCCACAGATGTCAATCAATCCAAAGGGAATTTCCCCGATTTCTCTCGATGTATTTCGAACCAAGATATGAGAATAGTGGCGAATTACGCCACGACAATAAATTAATTACTAAGCCCCCTTTAAATTTAGAATAATTATTTCGTTCCCGCTTAAGTCCGACAACTTTCCCCCCGTCCCCCTGAAGGCACGCACATAAATGGAGTAGCTAATTCCATCCGGCAAGTCTTCAGAAGAGAAAAACTAAGATTATATTTCAAAATCCCAAATAACTATCAACCGAAAAAGATTGCTGAGTAGGGACGTCTCCCCAGTCAACACAAATTAAATTAAACCTAACCCAAAATTTTATCTATTCACGCCTAGCCAGATTGAATCAAGGTACTGATACATTTTACACAAGTCTCCATTTGTGACACAATTGACATTGATGAGTTATTAATCATCACAATATAAATTTCCAAAATTACAAAAATCACTAAAAAACACAATTATCATCAAATCTTATTAAAGAAAAACACGAAAATGTCTCAACTACAGGTAAATATAGTAACCACTCAGATCTTGTTAACAAATGTAGAAGTCCAAATCTGTACAACCAAAAATAAAAATATCAACTCTGTAAATCGGACGCTGTACATCACTCTTCATCTGTACACAAAACCCAAAAAACATATTTTTCGAAATTACATCATAATATTACACTTGTTTTATGAGATCCAAATTGATAAAATATACACAAAGTAGCTTAAAAAAGAGCGTTTAAACATTTTTTTTTTATATATTTTTAATTTAAGACAGCACACAACGTTTAACCACATAAGTGGAGTCAAGAGGGTGTTAGGCACCCAACATATAAAATCAATTAAGAGATGGATCTCTGAACTTTACATTATTGCTATTTCTTTATACAAAAAAAATGACACATCATAAAATTTTACCAACCCAATCAATAAAATCAAGAACACACAATTTGAATTTTAAAAATATATGAGAAACAGTAAATTGGAATCTAAGAATGCATGTAATCAACTTTCAAAATTATCTAGATTACTCAAAGCAGTTTCTCTTCTCAATGATTATTACGCACTTTTCCTGATCACTCAATGACTTACTTAAAACTAATCCTAATGGCATGAGGAGGCATGTGAAACAGGCTCATGCCCGGTCAAAACATTAATCATTTTATTATTTATTGACAAAACATGTTAAAAATTCACATTTTTCAATATGCTATCCAAATCTTACCAATTTCAAGGCCAAAATATTTCGTAACTTTCACATCTTACATTAATGCAAATTCCACACCTCATTTTTTAAAATTATTATTTCGATATAGTAATATACACTTAACAATCAGAGGCCCTCCTCATTAAGCTTGCCGGTCGACGAAAAATATACACTGAAAAAAACATTTAACACGATATTTATGAAAATGTAACTTAAAATATTACTCCATAACACTCAAATAAACACAAAATATATACAAGTGATAAAAATGACCATCGTCGCACCAGGAAATCAGAATCTGCAAAAATTTTAAAATTGCTCCTAATTTAGTACATTACTTTGCTTCCCCCCCCCCCCCATCCCCAAGAACAAGATAGATACACAATTTAATTTCATAATAGTATAACTTTAAAACATTACGAATTGTTGGTTAAATATCAATTAATTTTTCTTGAAACATGAAATAAGTCTGTCAAACTCAAAATCCTTATCAAATCAACAAAACCTTCACAAAAACAACAAATTTTTCAGCAGTCATTAAATCCGCTGAGAAAAATATGAAAATTTTACATATCTTATCACAGATTTTTTTTTAAATGTGTCAGTTAATATTCATTATATAACCCAATCAAGTGTTAACTAAAGTTTAACATACTCTTCAGTGAAACTGGGTGGGGAAGCTCTATGCGTATAAAATTGTATGGGTTTCAAAAATACAAAAATACTCAATTCAATAACATAAAACTAATCTCACCAAAAATAACATTCCTAAAAAACCCATATCGTATTTAACATTCTGACACAGTATTATAATCAATACACACATTATCGTTTTAATCAAACAGTTCTTTCGAAAACCAAGCTTAACTCATTTCACATAAAAGTTTAATAAAACGGAGCTTACCGGACTTTATTTATCCTGTCAAACTAAAAAAAAATTTACTTTTTCTAAACGAATTTTTTATTTTTACACAAAATCTTCTTCTGTTCTCCGGATGATGTTTGATAAAAAGTCGCCTCTGCTTTAGATGACCGAAAACCATGGCGTTATCGTTTTGTTTTAAAACGCAGATCTGACAGTATTCCTGTTGCTTAGCAAATTCACAAACCACGCACCGCTGTCTTTAAAAACATAACTCACGCTGGTTGCAGAGTCGGGAGAAAAAAAAATTACATAACTTCCTCGTTTCGAGGTCTTTTGGCGAAAAACAGCGCAGAGAGAACGAAACTCACTGCGACACACCCACGATGACTCTCTCTGGGAGAAAAAAATTGAAGAACAACTCGTGAGCGCGATGATTCGACGACTGATGAAAATCGGAACGGCAAAGTTATCCTCGCCGCGCAACGGTGTTGGCACAATTGGACACTCCGAAGACACAATGCAGCAAACAGCAGGCAAAGCGTTGTTAATCCACACAATTGAAGTCGAAACATCATGTAGGTCGAATGGTATCCCGACTGGAACTCTGCGACGGCAATCGTTGTCATTGGTTTCTGCACGAAGCATCAGCACGAAAATTGCAGCTCCAAACCTAAATATTTTACTCTACCAACGCGTCAACGCAGTCACGAGGGAGCATGACGACAACTTGGATAAAATTTTATTTTTTAACTTACATTTTTAAAAGCTGTGGGGTGATTATTTTCCCTCGCGAGATCCCAAAATCCTGCTCGACTGTTGACGAGCTCGCTACCTACACCCTTCCCAGTACGTCGTCTTACATCCAAACTTACTCCTTCTTAATCTATCTTTACTTAATTATTCAAGTTATGGCAGTCAATGAATTAAAAGGCCGGTGGCAAAGAACTACAATTAATATATCGAACATCGTTTATTTCCAAAATCTTAAGCTACCTGATTCAATCTGATAAATTAAATCCAACAGTCATCAAGCTCCCGCGAGACGCGTGACTATCTCCATCAAGAATTTCCCGCCGTCTCATTAAACGCTATTGTTTTTCTGCCATCAACAGCCACCGCGCATGCCCACATGATCTCTGTGACGCATACACCGGCGTTGAACCATAGGCGTGGCCACAGAAGTCAATCAATCCAAAGGGAATTTCCCCGATTTCTCTCGATGTATTTCGAACCAAGATATGAGAATAGTGGCGAATTACGCCACGACAATAAATTAATTACTAAGCCCCCTTTAAATTTAGAATAATTATTTCGTTCCCTCTTAAGTCCGACATATATATATATATATATATATATATATATATATATATATATATATATATGTATATATATATACAGTGGAATCTCGATCGATCGTTTTCGGATCGATCGTTTTTCCGTATGTGTATTTCATTTTATCCAGTCCCAATGATCGTATTGCTCTGTTATGTTTCCGCATCTATCGTTTTCCCGCATTTATCGTTCATATCAATCGGTCCCTTGAAAAACGATAGATCGAGACTCCACTGTATATATATATATATATATATATATATATATATATATATATATATATATATATATATATATATATATATACACTCATGGACAAAAAAATTAGCGCACCAAGAAATAATTGCGCGATTGTAACGAAACTTGCAATGAAGGTACATGTCGGGGAGATATGCAAATAATTAGAAATGCAGCGTGATTGCGCATTACGTATAGCTGGTAGATTGCGTTGAACATCGTACTCTGTGGAGTATGAAACAGGTAACCAAAGCTTGTTTGAGTGTGCTGAATCATTTACAAAGGAAGAGCTGAGATAGACATGCCATTACGCCGTGTTCGAAGACAATATAAGCAGTTGTCGCAGTTTGAGAGGGGGAGAATAGTCTGGATGATGGAAGCTGTGTGGTCAGCTTGGCGAGTTGCTCGTCAATTAGGCCGCTCTGATTGTGTTGTGAGGAGGTGTTGGGAGCAGTGGACCCGAGAGATGTCATGTACACGAAGACCAGGCTCAGGACGCCCTCAACAGACCAGTCGTCGAGAAGATCGCCACATCGTAAGAAATGCACGCGTACAGCCAACTGCTTCATCGGCCGCCATCCAGGCACAGGTAGCACCTTCACTAGGGGCCTCTGTGTCTTCTCGAACCATACGAAGGCGCCTGGTTGAAGGACAGTAGGTATCGCGGCGCCCATTACGTGTGCTGCCCTTGACGCCCACCCATCTTCGCCTCCGTTTGGAGTTTTGCCGCTTACGAGGAAACTGGTCTGCAGTGGAATGGAACCAGGTCGTCTTTAGCGACGAATCCAGATTCAATCTCGGCAGTGATGACAATCGTGTTCGTGTGTGGAGAGCCCGTGGTGAACGCTTCAATCCTGCCTTTGCTGTACAGCGACACATCGCTCCCACAGCAGGTGTGATGGTATGGGGTGCCATTGCCTACAATAAACGGTCACCCCTAGTATTGTTCCGTGGCACCATCACAGCCCAGCGGTATGTTCATGAAATCCTGCAACCACACTAGAGGCAAGGTTACAGCATATATGGAACGAAATGTCTCAAGACATCATACAGAACTTGTATGACTCAATGCCCGATCGTATCGCATCGTGCATTCGCGCTAGAGGGGGTCCAACGGAGTATTATCTCCTCCGTTCTTTTGCCTTTTTCTCTGAAATAAATTATCCTTTTTCTTTGATTTTCATCTCATTTACTTATATCAAAGTAGTCATTACGTATTTAAAATTTCGTTTCATTTTGACGACTCCTTCGTGGTGCGCTAATTTTTTTGTCCATGAGTGTATATATATATATATATTCAATAGAAATCTACATATTAAATCACGTATAGAGTTGAAAAATTAACGTAAGGAACTTCGTTCCTGACGGGGTCCCCCGACTGCACAATTTTTTTTTGTTATTATTCAATATTTGTGCTTCATTGATTTTGTGTTTTAAATTATTTCTATAAAGGAAAATTTTCATAGTTACTAAAACTTTGAAAATGTTAATTTAGATGTTTTTAAATCGGAGTTTTAGTTCATTCCTGGCAAGAACACTTTTTAATCATAGGCAGTATAGCCAATACAGGAGAGCCAAATTTGAGAATTAAAATGGATATCATTAACCATTTATTTTTTTTAACTCTTAGCTTCTATAAGAAATGTAAAGGTATTCGATACTAAGCTAAGCTCTTTTATATTTTCATCCAAAAAATATATACATATATATATTGTTTTTTTTACTTATTTACACTCGGGGTTTACATTTTAAACAAGAGACGTTTGATGTATAGATTTCTATACATTTCTATTACACTTTTGCATTAATTTTGATTATATGAAAAATAGTAAGTGCAATCCACTTATATGCGCTTTACCCCACAGTAATAACCATTGCAAATGATTCAGCTGCGAAAATTTAATAAACTAATATTCTTTGTTCTATCTTCATTACTAGGTCATTTGAAAAGGAGGTGTGAAGAAGACAGCCCTAGAGAAAGAAAGCTCCATCGTTTGGACGATAATTTTCGGAAGGATGATTTAGAGTCGTTCGTTAATTCCGACGACAAGGTTTCATCCTCATCGTCTTCCTCTGATGACGATACTTCATCGTCGTCTTCTTCCTCCTCCGAAGATTCTTCATCGTCATCTTCCTCCTCTTCCGAAGATTCTTCATCTTCCGACGACGATGACTCATCATCCAGCTGCAGCTCGTCGTGTTCAAAATGCTCTTCAAGTTCCAGTTCGGAGTCTGATGATGAGGAAGTCGAGC
Source organism: Dolomedes plantarius (assembly GCA_907164885.2). Lineage (NCBI taxonomy): Eukaryota > Metazoa > Arthropoda > Arachnida > Araneae > Dolomedidae > Dolomedes > Dolomedes plantarius. The sequence continues at coordinate 119,695,113 of OU015503.1, read as the reverse complement.
AACCAAGCCAAATTTTGGACTGGACTTACAACAAGTTATCTTTGTTACAAGATGAAGAATCAAACCTCAGGAGGTTCCTTCTACTGAAAAACATCAAGGATGGAGTGAAGTTATTAAAACGGAATTACAAGAAACAAAGACTCGCTTTCGATTGGGCATATTACAAGCTCTCTTTAATCCCAGATGTAGATTCGAATCTCAGGAGGTACCTTCTACTGAATAACCTCATGACTCGAATGTTTTCATCAATGGAATCTTACTGGTGAATAGGTAAGTTAACCTTTTTTTAAGGCTAATTTTTTTATATATGTAGTTGTAAATAATTGGGGATTTTCAATTTGTAGATGTTTCTAGATACGGCAAAGCGTGAAACTTTGCTTCACTCATTATTAACAGTAGACAAAATGTAGGGAATGTGACTCCTTTGTATGTAAGATGCGAAAAACTTATTGTTGCAATGGCATGAATTTCATTTTGGGCGTTATTCACGTCTTGTCAGGACGTCCAGTCAGGAAAAATTTGATTGAGGGTATCGACAGGATTTACTTCATTACATTTCTTCTGTTACATTTATATCAGCTTACCAAATAAGTATAAAGATATCGATCCTGAATGACGCAAGTGATAAATTGGTGTTACCCGTCGAAAGATGTCACTTAGATTCAGTTTTTCAATGGTTTGTGTAAGAAAAATAACATTATATATAAATACGCACATATATATGTATATATGAATACTGACAAATATTTCATAGGAGGTACTGTGATATTTCAATTACAATAGATGTCTTTATAAATTTGATTCTACCTATTCGGTGTATATTTTTTTTTATAAATTTCTCATTATATCTGATAGTATTAAAATTCGATGTAAGAAAATAGACTCTTGTTATTTTTAGCGGTCTATATAAATACTTATGGAACTTAGGAAATAATGAGAATAAGATTTTGAGCCAAATGACATCGTTGTGCATGTTTCTTTGTGTGTCGAAATGAAACATCTGAAGCAGCAGTAAATCTAGCTTCGATTCAGATAATTTTAACGGCGTTATTCATTACAATTTTGGATAGAATTTTTCTTTTGGACAATTATTGTTTTTCATTTTTAATCTTTTAGATATCCTTTTTGGATTTTTTTATTATAAGGTATATTTCTAAAGCAGTTTTTTTATATATAGTTGATTTTTTAGTAAATTTTAATCGATGTATAATAATAAGAATTATTTAATTACTCGTGTTTGAAATTGCTAATTAAATAGCTTTTGTGCTATTTAAAATTATCTTGTAACAAATTTCAAGTGACATCCTTTAAATTGTTTTTATTATTTTACTTTTGTCTCACAATCTATTTTAAGATGTTTTTCTTTACTTCTGTTTTAGGACACATCTTGCCATGTTTCCATACTTTCGATTAGATGCCACCATATATCTTTCACTTATTTCTTTACGGCCGAGAATCCCGCATTCCACCTGCAGAAGAAAATTTCTTTCATTCTTGTGACGATTCTATTTGCCTGAGGATTCATCATTTCAAAACCTCCAGAGGATTCTTGTTATTCAGGATTTATCATTTATTTCATTTTCCTGCAGATTCCATTTGCTAACGATGCATCGTTTCATCTTCATACTATTCATATTCATCGTTTCATACATAACATCAGTTCACACATTTCATATTCATCGTTTCATCTTCATACTATTCATATTCATCGTTTCATACATTACAGCACTTCACACATTTCATATTCATCGTTTCATACATTACATCACTTCACACATTTCATATTCATCGTTTCATACATTACATCACTTCACACATTTCATATTGATCGTTTCATACATTACATCACTTCACACATTTCATATTCATCGGTTCATCCACACAATTTTTTCCCTCCGGGGAGCCTGTAACCCCTAGAGGGCGCGTCCCCAGGTGGCGGATAGGGGAATGCCTCTATTGGTTACCCAATAGGTGGTAGAAGGGAAATAAAATACCTTCCGCGGACCAACAGGCATCGAAGTTGATTCGGTCTTCAGCCCTAGTTGTGCTTAATACTGTATCATCCGTCGCGCATGTACTTGAGGAATGCGCTCAGCTTTTAGGCAGGGGGACCTTCCTGTTCGTTAAATGAGCTACAGTCTCCTCATAGAAAACGCCTTTCAAGAAATCTTTGAGTGCTTCAATGCAACATTAACGGACTAAGTACCGGAGCTACTAAGACTTCATGTAGAGGTTATTTCACTGCAAGAGACGAAACTTAACAAGAGGCGTCTTCTGAACGTGAAGGGCTATGTTATAGTCCGTAGAGACACAATATCAGAGGGTGTTGGTCTCATGTTCCATATCCGATATGTTTCATTTCAGAAACTCCCGGATATCCACAGTGTAACTTCAAGCCTTGAATATCTAGGTATTACTATTTTTTCTAAGGAGCGTAATATAACAATAAAAAATGTTTGCTATCCCCCGAATAATGAGAGATTTAATTCTAATATGATGGAGACCTTGCTTTAAGATAATACTGTGATACTTGGGGACCTCAATGCTTCTACCTAGGGTATTAGTTGCTCTAATGGAAGAGGTCTGGATCTTGAAAGTTTGGCCAATAATAAGGCTTTCTTTTCTCTAAATGACGGAACACGCACTTTGTATTCACACAGCTATGGATCAACTGATGTTTTGGATTTGACACTTAGTAGCTATCGCTTGTTTCCTTACAGTTCCTGGAGAGTACTAATGGAGCATAATGTTATGCTGTCTTTTATAAATTTATTAGTGCCAGAAATTGGTGTTACACGTTCGATAAAATTTGATCCAAGATCTTGGACTATTGATATATGTTCTGTGATAACATTTTTTTTTTGTAAATCTTAGTTCCTTTCTTTTCTTGTACATTGGTCTTGTCTTTCTTTTCGTCAAAAACAATTCTTTATTTTCTGTACCTAGCTTTAGACTTTCTTCTTCATACATTTTTGCATTTCTTTATTATTTTTCGTCTAATTTTCATTCTGCTAATTTCTGTTTTTTTATCACTAATGAGACCAACATCCTGAAGTGCGAGTCTTTCAATTGTTGCAGCAATTTTGTCATACTCCAGTTCTTTCACTAACATAATCTACAGTCATTCAGAGAAATGCATACTTTGCTGCTTCTTAAAATCTCCTCCTTTACATCCTATGAGATGATTTGCAGTCATGTAAGAAATCTTGCTTTACGCCGGATTCTAAAATCAAGGACTGAAATTGAAGGAGCCATCAAAAAGTGTTTAATTCAATTTGATGCCAAGGATTATATTGATATGATTGAACAGTATTATGTTAAAGTAACAAAACCTCCTATAAAGAGTCATAATTGTGATTACAAACTAGAGTAATTTATATAGAAAGCAAAAGAATCTGATTATGAGAGTCAACATATTGAGTTTATTAATTTACAATGTGACACACAAGCAGTAGAAAGGGTAGTTAAATTAGTTACCGATACTTCCGTGTCCGTTTTTGCCACTTCTGCAAGATATGCGTTGATAAAAACAAAAATATACTCTTAAAAGATAATGTCAAAATAGGAAACAAAATTCATTTCGTAAGTGAAATAAGTAATAGAAACCATATGTTATTATTATGATCTTTAGAAAAAGATGAATGTTTTTTTTTAAATAATGTTATTCCTTTAAAAATTTTATGTTAATGTTTTTCCTAATTATTATGATTTGTTTAATTTAATTAAGGCCGGTTAATTAAAAACTGTTTTTCTCTCAATCCAATGTGTATTATAAGAATATGCCACTCTAAATTTAATATGCTGAAAATCGCGAATTTCTTCAAATCGTTTGTTCTATAATAGCATCTAAAAGTTAATAATACTTAGGATGTATAATTTTCTGTAAAAAATTCATATTTTGAATATTTTGTATAAAAAAATATATATTATTTTTTAAGTGTACTCCAAACTAAATTTTGAATATACTTTTAAAAATGTAATATATTAATATACTACTAATATACTATTAAGAAATAATTTGATGTAGGAAAATAGACATTTCTTGCTACTTTTAGCAGTCTATATCAATCCCTATGAAACTTAGGAAGTAATGAGAATAACATATAGAGCCAAATGCCATCGTTGTCCATTTTTTTTTCTGTGTTGAAATGAAACACCTGAAGAAGCAGAAAATCTATCTTTGATTCAAATACCTTTAACGGCATTATTCATCGCAATTTTGGATAAACTTTTTCTTTTCGATATTTATTGTTTTTCATTATTAATCTTTAAGATAAACTTATCTAAATTTTTGGAATTTTTTAATATAAGACATATTTGTTTAGCAGTTTCTTTGCATTTAGTGGTTTTTTTAGTATATATATTAATCGATGTATAATTATAAGACTTATTTCATTACTCGTGTTTGATATTGCTAATGAAATGGCTTTGGTGCTATTTAAAATTTTCGTGTAACAAATTTAATGTGAAATCATTTAAATTGTTTTCTATATATTACTTCTGTCTTGCCATCTTTTCTTAAAGGTTTTCCCTTACTTCTGTAATAGGACAGACACATCTTGCCATGTCTCCATACTTTGCAAGAGATGGTACCAAAATTCTTTAACATCTTTCCCTATGGCCAAGAATCCCTCATTACATCTCACAAAGATAATTTTTTTCATTCTCTTGACGATTCTTTTTGCTTCAGGATTCATCATTTTCAAAGCCTCCTGAGGATTCGATATATTGAGGATTTATCATTTCATTTTCCTGCAGATTCCATTTGGTGACGATACTTCGTTCGATACTGGTGAATAGGTAAGTTAACCGACTTTGTTAAGGCTCATTCTTTGATAAATTAAGCTGTAGATATTTTGGGATTTTGAAGCCGTATTTATCTCTAGATACGGCAAAGCGTGAAGCTTTGCCTCACTTGATATTAACAGTAGTCAAACTATAGGTGAATCTGACTCATTTGTAAGTATGATTCGACAAAGGCTCAATGGCACGAATTTCATTTTGAGCGTTATTTACGTCATTTGTCAGGAGAAATTTTATTAAGGGTATCGACAGGATTTTCTTAAATAATTCGTTTAGAGCACTGAGATATTACATTTATATGTTTTTACCAAATCAGTAGAAAGATATCGATCCTGAAAACTGCAAGTGTTACATTGGGGTGACCCGTCGGAAGATTTGCCACTCAGATTTCATGTAGTAAAATTTTATGTAGGAGAATAGACTCTTGTTACTTTTAGTGTTCTATATAAATACGTATGGCACTTAGGAAAATTGAGAATAAAATTTAGGGGAAAATGGCATCGTAGTTCATATTTATTTCTTTGTCGAAATGAAACATTTGAAGCAGAAATATACCGAGCTTTCATTCAGATAATTTTAATGGCATTATTCATTACAATCTTAGATATACTTTTTCTTTCGGATAATTATTGTTTTTCATTTTTAATCTTACCGATATACTTTTCGAAATTTTTGGAATTTTTTATTATAAGGCATATTTGTTCAGCAGTTTTTTGTACGTAGTTAGTTTTTTAGTATTTATTAATTGATGTATAATTCTAAGAATTAATTAATTTGTCATGATTGAAATTACTAAATAAAAGGTTTTCGTGATATTTAGAATTATCGTGTAACAAATTTGAAGTGAAATCCTTTAAATTGTTTTTATAATTTTACTACTGTCTCGCCATCTTTTCTTAACTGTTTTTCCATACTTATTTTTTAAGACGCATCTTGCCATGTTTCCATAATTTCCATTACATGCCACCATAATCCTTTCACTTATTTCTTGCGGACAGGAATAATCATTCCATGTGCAGAAGATAATTTCTTTCATTCTCTTGACGATTCTATTTCCTGAGGATTCATCATTTCAAAACGTCCCGAGTTTTCTAGTTATTGCGGGTATATCATTTATTTCATTTCCTGCAGATTCCATTTGCTGACGATGCATTGTTTCATCTTCATACTATTCATATTCATCGTTTCATACATAACATCAGTTCACACATTTCATATTCATCGTTTCATACATATAATTTTTTCCCTCCGGGGAGCCTGTAACCCCTAGCGAGCGCGTCCCCAGGTGGCGGACAGGGGAATGCCTCTATTGGTTAGACCAATAGGTGGTAGAAGGGAAATAAAATACTTTCCACGGACCAACATTCATCGAGTTCAAGTTAGTCTTCAGCCCTAGTTGTGCCTCTCTTCAAATGAAACTGCATACTATCCTTCGCCATGGACAAGCCGCATATATTTGTTTCTAATACTGTATCGTCAGTTGCGCAGGTGAATCTTGGAAGCGCTCAGTATTTAGGAAGAGGAACCTGTTAGTAAAATGAGCTACAGTCTCCTCATAGAAAAACCTTTCAAATCGAGTGTTTCAATGGAACATTGACGGACTATGTACTGGAGGTAATATGGTAAAGCTCGACCAGGTTTTGGAAATCGCTGATAGAATTCATGTGGAGATTATTGCACTTCAGGAGACTGAACTAAGCGGGAAGCGTCTTCTGGATGTGAAGGGCTATAGTGTAGTTCATAGAGACAGGGTATCAGGGGGTGGTGGTCTCATGTTCCTTATCCGAGATGTTCACTTTCAGAGGCTCCCGGATATTAACACTGCATCTTTAAATCTTGAATATCTACGTATTACTATTCTTTCTTAGGAAAGTAATATAACCATAAAAAATATTTACCATCCCCCGAATTATCAGAGACTCAATTCTAATATGATGGAGAGCTTGGTTGAATATAGTACTTAGTACTGTGATATTTGGGGAACTCACTGCTAAAATTGGTACCTGTGGTAGCACTTGCATTAATGCAAGAGGTCTGGATCATGAAAATGTGGCCAATGATATGGCCATTTTGTCACTAAATGACGGGACAGACACTTTCCGTTCACAGCTATGGATCAACTCATGTCTTCGATTTGACATTTATTAGTCATAAATTGTTTCCTTACAGTTCCTGGATACTACTAATGGAGCATAATGTTATGATGTGTTTTATACCTATTCTAGTGAGAGAAATCGGTGTTACTTATCCGAAAAAATTTGATCCAAGCTCTTGGACAATTGATATATATTCTTTGATAACATATTTTTTTTTTTGTAAATCTTAGTTCCTTTCTTTTCTTGCACATTGATCTTGTCTTTCCTTCCGTCAAAAAACAATACTTTATTTTCTGTAACTAGCTTTAGACTTTCTTTTATGTACATTTTTCATTTCTTTATTACTTCTCGTCTAATTTTCATTCTGTCAATTAATGTGTTTCTTTCTTTATCACTAATCAGACCAACATCCTGAAGTGCGAGGCTTGCAATTGTTCCAGCAATTTTGTCATACTCCAGTTCGATCACAAACAAAATCTACAGTCATTCAAAGATATGCATACTTTGCTGCTTCTGAAAATCTCCTCCTTGACTTCCTATGAGATGATTTGCAGTCGTGTAAGAAATCTTGGATTACGCCGGATTCGAAAAGCAAGGACTGAAATTGAAGTAGGCATCAAAAAGGTTTAATTCAACATATAAACTTTGATGACAAGGATTATATTGATATGATTGAATAGAATAATGTTAAAGTAACAGAAGTTCCAAAAAAGAGTCATAATTGTGATGACAAACTTAAGCAGTTTATAAAGAAAGGAAAAGAATCTGATTATGAGAGTCAACTTTTGAGTTTAATAATTTGCCATGTCACACACAAGCAGTAGAAGGGATTGGCAAATTAGTTAACGAGTCATCCCTGTCCGTGTGTTAACCTTTTGAAAGAGATGCGTTGATAAAAACAAAAATACATTCTTAAAAGTTAATGTCAAAATTTGAAACAAAATTAAATTCGTCAGTGAAATAAGTAATAGAAACCATATGTTATTATTATGGACTTTAGAAAAAGATGAATGTTTTTTTTTAAATAACATTGTCCCTTTAAATATTTTATATTAATAGTTTTTCTAACTTATTATGATTTGTTTATTTTAATTAGGTCGGCCAATTAAAAATAGTTTTTCTTTCATTCCAATGTGTAATATAAGAATATGCTACTCTAAATTTAATGTGATGAAAATCGCAAAATTCTTGAAATCGGTTGTTCTATAATGCCATCTAAAAGGTTAATAATACTTAGAATGTGTAAGTTTTCTGTAAAAATTTCATATTTTGAATTTTTTTGGATAAAAAAAGATATATTATTGTTTTAATGTACTATAAAATAAATTTTTTATATGCGCTGAAAGAATAGTATATATTAATATACTACTAATATACTGTTAAGAAATAATTTGATGAAGGAAAAGTGACTCTTCTTGTTACTTTTAGCGGTCAATATCAATCCCTATGAAACTTAGGAAGTCATGAGAATAAGATTTAGAGCGAAATGAAATCATTTTCCTTTATTTTTCTGTGCTGAAATGAAACATCTGAAGAAACAGAAAATCTATCTTTGATTCAGATAATTTTAACGGCATTATTAATTGAAATTTTGGATATACATTTTCTTTCGGATAATTATTGTTTTTCATGATTAAACTTTTCGATATACCTGTCTGAATTTTGGGAATTTTTTAATATAAGACATATTTGTTTGGCAGTTTTTTGCATGTAGTGGTTTTTTAGTATATATTAATCGATGTATAATTATAAGAATTATTAAATTAGTCGTGTTTGATATTGCTAATTAAATGGCTTTGGTGCTATTTAAAATTTTTGTGTAACAAATTTAATGTGAAATCATTTAAATTGTTTTCTATATTTTACTTATGTCTCGCCATCTTTTCTTAAATGTTTTTCCTTACTTCTGTAATAGGACACATCTTGCCATGTTTCCATACTCTGCAAGAGATGCCACCATAAACCTTTTACACCTTTCCTTCTGGCCAAGAATCCCACATTCCATCTGACAAAGATAATTTTGTTCATTCTCTTGACGATTCTGTTTGCTTGAGGATTCATCATTTTCAAAGCCTCCTGAGGATTCGATTTATTGAGGATTTATCATTTCATTTTCCTGCAGATTCCATTTGCTGACGATACATCGTTTCATTTTTATACGGATTTCATCTACTTGGGATTCTTTGCTTGATATACCCATGGATTGTATCTATTGACGGTTCATCGCCTCAATCTACATAGGATTCCATCTACTGAAAACTCATCTTTTCATCCAATTCCCCAAATTTTAGCATCATCAAGCAAGAGAAGCGGCAATTGTTAGGGTTACGAATTATACCTCTCGATTATTGTTGCTCGTTTTATGCTGAGTGCACATCTAATATTTACAATTGAATATACTTTAACTTCTCTCTGTGATAAAATTTAAAGGAGGCCATTAGGCTGTTTGTATCGCCATTTCTAATTTTAAAACACTCTATCTTTTTCATCTTGTGGTAATGACAAGAACTTGTAAGAAGATCGCGAAGAAGTCGAGTCGACAGGTGTGTGGTGTCAAGAAACTCATTGGCTCTAATCTGATGAAGCCGAAAAGTTAATGAGAGTATATAGTAATGCAATATAGCTCGTGAGTGGTGTGTGAATAAAAAAAAATGTAAAGAACA
>OU015503.1:119674393-119685451 GCA_907164885.2 Dolomedes plantarius | reverse complement strand
AATTTAGGATCAATGGCCTCATAGTGTATTTTTTTTGTGTCGAAATGAACATCTGAAGCAGAAGATATCGAGCTTTCATTCAGATAATTGTAACGGCATTGTTAATGACAATCTTAGATATACTTTGTCTTTCGGATAATTATTCTTTTCATTCTTAATCTTATCGATATACTTTTCGAAATTTTTGGAATTTTTTATTATAAGGCATATTGTTCAGCAGTTTTTTGTAGTAAGTTTTTTTAGTATATATTTATCGATGTATAATTATAAGAATTATTCAATTAGTCGTGTTTGAAATTACTAAAAAATGGTTTTGGTGATATTTAAAATTTTCGTTTAACAAACTTCAAGTGAAATCCTTTAATTTTTTTTATTATTTGACTAGTGTCTCGCCATCTTTTTAAAATTGTTTTTCCTTAATTCTTTCTTAAGACACATCTTTCCACATCTTTCTTAAGACACATCTTTCTTAGACACATGTTTCCATACTTTCCATTGGATGCCACCGTAATCCTTTCACTTATTTACTTGCGGCCAAGAATCCAACATTCCATGTGCAGAAGATAATTTCTTTCATTCTCTTGACGATTCTATTTGCCTGAGGATTCATCATTTCAAAACGTGCCGAGTATTCTAGTTATTGAGGGTATATCATTTATTTTATTTTCCTGCAGATTCCATTTGCTGACGATGCATCGTTTCATCTTCATACTATTCATATTCATCGTTTCATACATATATTTTTTCCCTCGGGGGAGCCTGTAACCCCTCGGGGGAGCCTGTAAACCTTCCGCGGACCAACAGGCATCGAGTTCAAGTCAGTCTTCAGCCCTAGTTGTGTCTCTCTTCAAATGAAGCTGCATACTATCCTTCGCCATGGACAAGCCGCATATATTTGTTTCTAATACTGTATCTCGTCCGTTGCGCAGGTAAATCTTGGAAGCGCTCAGGATTTAGGAAAGGAACCTGTTAGTAAAATGAGCTACAGTCTCGTCATAGAAAAACCTTTCAAATCTTGTGTTTCAATGGAACATTAACGGACTATGTACTGGAGGTAATATGGTAATGCTCTACCAGATTTTGGAAATCGCTGATAGAATTCATGTGGAGATTATTGCACTTCAGGAGACTGAACTAAATGGGAAGCGTCTTCTGGATGTAAGGGCTATAGTGTTGTCCATAGAGACAGGTATCAGGGGGTGGTGGTCTCATGTTCCTTATCCGAGATGTTCACTTTCAGAGGCTCCCGGATATTAACACTGCATCTTTAAATCTTGAATATCTACGTATTACTATTCTTTCTTAGAAAGTAATATAACCATAAAAAATATTTACCATCCCCCGAATTATCAGACTCAATTCTAATATGGAGAGCTTGGTTGAATATAGTACTTAGTACTGTGATACTTGGGGAACTCACTGCTAAAATTGGTACCTGTGGTAGCACTTCCTAATGCAAGAGGTCTGGATCATGAAAATGTGGCCAATGATAAGGCCATTTTGTCACTAAATGACGGGACAGACACTTTCCGTTCACAGCTATGGATCAACTCATGTCTTCGATTTGACATTTATTAGTCATGGATTGTTTCCTTACAGTTCCTGGATACTACTAATGGAGCATAATGTTATGCTGTGTTTTATACCTATTCCAGTGAGAGAAATCGGTGTTACATTATCCGAAAAAATTTGATCCAAGCTCTTGGACAATTGATATATGTTCTTTGATAACATATTTTTTTTTCTAAATCTTAGTTCCTTTCTTTTCTTGCACATTGGTCTTGTCTTTTCTTCCGTGAAAAAACAATACTTTATTTTCTGTAACTAGCTTTAGACTTTCTTTTATGTACATTTTTCATTTCTTTTTAGTTCTCGTCTAATTTTCATTCTGTCAATTACTGTGTTTTTTCTTTTCACTAATCAGACCAACATCCTAAGTTAGAGTGTTTCAATTGTTTAGCAATTTTGTCATACTCCAGTTCGATCACAAACAAAATCTACAGTCATTCAAAGATATGCATACTTTGCTGCTTCTGAAAATCTCTCCTTGACATCCTATGAGATGATTTGCAGTCATAAGAAATCTTGGATTACGCCGGATTCGAAAGCAAGGACAAATTGAAGTAGGCATCAAAAAGGTTTAATTCCACATATAAACTTTGATACAAGGATTATATTGATATGATTGAATAGAATAATGTTAAAGTAAAGAACTTCCAAAAAAGTCATAATTGTGATGACAAACTAAAGCAGTTTATAAAGAAAGGAAAGAATCTGATTATGAGAGTCAACTTTTGAGTTTAATAATTTACCATGTCACACACAAGCAGTAGAAGGGATTGCAAATTAGTTAACGAGTCATCCCTGTCCGTGTGTTCCACTTTTGAAAGAGATGCGTTGATAAAACAAAAATATTCTTAAAAGTTAATGTCAAAATTTGAAAAAAATTAAATTCGTCAGTGAAATAAGTAATAGAAACCATATGTTATTATTATGGACTTTAGAAAAAGATGAATGTTTTTTTTTAAATAACATTGTCCTTTAAATATTTTATATTAATAGTTTTTCTAACTTATTATTTGTTTATTTTAATTAGGTCGGCCAATTAAAAATTGTTTTTCTTTCATTCCAATGTGTAATAAGAATATGCTACTCTAAATTTAATGTGATGAAAATCGCAAAATTCTTGAAATCGGTTGTTCTATAATGGCATCTAAAAGGTTAATAATACTTAGAATGTGTAAGTTTTCTGTAAAAATTTCATATTTTGAATTTTTTTGGATAAAAAAATATATAATTGTTTTAATGTACTATAAAATAAATTTTTTATATGCGCTTAAAGAATAGTATATATAATATACTACTAATATACTGTTAAGAAATAATTTGATCTAGGAAATGACTCTCTTGTTACTTTTAGCGGTCTATATCAATACCTATGAAACTTAGGAAGTAATGAGAATAACATTTAGAGCGAAATGACATCCTTTTACTTTTTTTTATGTTCTTAAATGAAACATCTGAAGAAACAGAAAATCTAGCTTTGATTCAGATAATTTTAACGGCATTATTAATTGAAATTTTGGATATACATTTTCTTTCGGATAATTATTGTTTTTCATGATTAAACTTTTCGATATACCTGTCTGAATTTTGGGAATTTTTTAATATACATATTTGTTTGCAGTTTTTTTGCATGTAGAGGTTTTTTAGTATATTAATCGATGTAATTATAAGAATTATTAATTACTCGTGTTTGATATTGCAAATTAAATGGCTTTGGTGCTATTTAAAATTTTCGTGTAACAAATTTAATGTGAAATCATTTAAATTGTTTTCTATATTTTACTTATGTCTCGCCATCTGTTCTTAAATGTTTTTCCTTACTTCTGTAATAGGACACATCTTGCCATGTTTCCATACTTTGCAAGAGATGCCACCATAAACCTTTTACACCTTTCCTTCTGGCCAAGAATCCCACATTCCATCTGACAAAGATAATTTTTCATTCTCTTGACGATTCTGTTTGCTTGAGGATTCATCATTTTCAAAGCCTCCTGAGGATTCGATTTATTGAGGATTTATCATTTCATTTTCCTCCAGATTCCATTTGCTGACGATACATCGTTTCATTTTTATACGGATTTCATCTACTTGGGAATCTTTGCTTGATATACCCATGGATTGTATCTACTGACGGTTCATCTACATAGGATTCCATCTACTGTAAACTCATCTTTTCATCCAATTCCCCAAATGTTAGCATCATCAAGCAAGAGAAGCGGCAATTGTTAGGGTTACGAATTATACTTTTCGATTATTGTTGCTCGTTCGTATGCTGAGTGCACATCTCGTATTTACAATTGAATATACTTTAACTTCTCTCTGTGATAAAATTTAAAGGAGGCCTTTAGGCTGTTTGTATTGCCATTTCTAATTTTAGAAATCTCTGTCTTTTTCATCTTGTGGTAATGACAAGAACTTCTGAGAAGACCGCGAAGAAGTCGAGTCGACAGGTGTGTGGTGTCAGGGAACTCATTGGCGCTAATCTGATGAAGCCGAAAAGTTAATGAGAGTATATAGTAATGCAATATAGCTCGTGTGTGATTTGTGAATAAAAAAAATGTAAAGAACACACGGTTGGAGTATTTTCTAATACTGAAAGGGAATGAGTGGACAATATGTTGTATATACATACTTTTTTCCCTCGGGGGAGCCTGTAACCCCTAGAGGGTGCGTCCCCATGTGGCGGATAGGGGAATGCCTCTATTGGTACCCAATAGGTGGTAGAAGGGAAATAATATACCTTCCGCGGACCAAGAAGCGTCGAGGTAAAGTCAGTCTTCAGCCCTAGTTGTGCCTCACTTCAAATGAAGCTGCATACTATCCCTCGCCATCGACTTGCCGTAGACAGAATATCAGAGGGACAGAATATCAGCCTAGACAGAATATCAGAGGGAGGTGGTCTCATGTTCCATATCCGAGATGTTCCATTTCAGAATCTCCCGGATATGAACACTGCAAGTTCAAGCTTTGAATATCTAGGTATTACTATTCTTTCTAGGGAACGTAATATAACCATAAAAAATCTTTACCATCCCACGAATAATCAGAGACTCATTTCTAATATGATGGGGAGCTTGTTTGAAGATAATACTGTGATACTTGGGGAACTCAATGCTAAAAATGTTATCTGGGGTAGCATTTGTACTAATGCAACAGGTCTGGATCTTTAAAAGTGGCAAATGATAAGGACTCCTGGTCACTAAAAGACGGGGCACACACTTTCTGTTCACAGAGCTATGGTTGAACTGATATTTAGGATTTGACACTTATTAGCGATGCCTTGTTTCTTGCAGTTCCTGGAGAGAACTCAACAATATCGGTAGTGATCACCTTCCTATTTTGATTGAAATTGATTTTAAGGTTGATTCCACTGGGGTGGGAATCTCTGCTGGAACTTCAGGAAAGCCAACTGGAATTTGTATGAAAACCTCTCAAGTGATCTTATCGCGCAAGTACCTCTTTCGGATGACTTGGAGGAATGTCAAATTTGAAATATTTAATTGTCAGTGAAATAATTAATGGAAGCCATGTGTAATTACTATGGAGATTTGAAAGAGATGACTATTTTTTAAAATAAGATTATGCCTTTAAGTTTCTTGTGTTATGATATCAAACTTTCCATGTATCCCACTGAGGACTCAGCTAGTCATTGATACAATGCCACGAAAAGCACTGATAACACCTTTTTGGGCTCGTGTGAATGAAAAAGACCACCTTGTAGAACATGGTGTTCTTTGTTCTTAGATGCTGAAATAGTTTTCTCCAAATGTTTCAATGTATGTTGTTCATTATCTTCATATGACTAGTATAGAAATGAAACTTGCAATCTCCATTTTTATTTTCAAATTGAATTAATGATACTTGCTTATCAGTCAATGAAATCGAAAGTCTTTGGAAAATTTCATAGTAATAAAAATAATGTGGTGACTTTTCTAAACGTAATAATAAGATATCTACAAATGTACATAAGTGAGGTAATATTTTCCTTGCTGTTTTGTTACTTTGTGGGAGCACCAAACTGGACCAACACTGTTTTCGAAGTGGGGGCAGCACATAAATGACCATATATTATCCAGGCTTCCATCCCAAGCCCGCTTTGTGATTAGCTAGAAACGCTAACTTCTTATAATGGGGAAATCTACAGTATAATATAATAATAACCTTTCGATAAAGTCATAAGATCACAATATACATTACATATTACTGTAATTATGCAGTTGAATATTGGATGTAAATTATGTAGAGTCAAACGTATTATTAGCCATTGCAAGTAACAAATATATTTAAGTTGAATACCGAGATCAAAATTTTTTAAATAATCTTTTATAAAGTTTTCTTCTGAAAACAAAAATTCTTCTCTTTGGAATGAATACTGCGATTGCTGTTTTAAATTTTTAGGTATAATTTTTCAAACATTCTCCTTGTCCTTTTCCCATGTTCGTTAATTGTGTCCGATAATTGCTTGTGTTGAATAGTTTCTGTTCACAAATCAACATACTGGTTTTTCCAAAACTGTACTGAAAATATATTTATTAGTGGTATAGTATCAAAACTAGCAATCCCAATGAGCCTTTTTTTTTTTGGGGGGGGGAATTAAAATTTTGGAGATATTAATTTCTAATTGCCTTTATAAAATTTCTACCATTGTAGATTATTACTGTGCCATATTCCAAAAAAAATTTGTTTTTAAACTATGTGAAATACTTTAGAAATGATCCTTAATCAGTTTTGGAAAAATAACGGGAGAATTGTAAATTATCATCATCATACCCCTCCACTTAATTCACCTTTATAAAGTTATTTTATTTTTATTTTTGTACGTCCATAATAAAGTATTTTACACAAATTTCTTTATTTTTTTAACCTTCATAGTCGCAGTTTAGCATATTACGCTATAACAAAAGAGGTAAAAATTAATCGATGTCTGAAGAGGGAAATGTCCGATTGTAATAAAATTTCGGATGGAAAGATGTTTGACCAAACATACAAATTATTAAAATTCGGTGTCCAACGAATGAATTTTAGGAGTTCTAGCACATGAGAATTTCGCATCCAGCAGTTGTGTAGATGAAGAGATTTTCGATCAAATGTTCAAAGTTTCTGTTGCATTTCGACTGCGAATATCAAAAGTAGACCGCAACAATTAATAGTGTTTCCCAACAATTTTGTGACATGCCCCACCTAAACCTTTCTAAATTCTTATGTCCCCCTAAATAACATATACATAATTTTTTATAGTAAAAAATTGAATTGTTCACTTAACAAACTAAATGATAGGTTTTAGGAAGAAATCACTAGGAAATTGTTAACGAAACACAGTAAGTAAATTTTCAATACTTATAATGAAAACTGAAATTCAAATTCGGAATAATTTTAATAAAGATTTTTCTATATGAATTTCATTTTAATTTAGTGAGATCCTTGCGCTTGATGCTTGCTGCACAGAGATTTCATGTTAGGTTCCAATTTGGTTAGAATCAGTCTCAAGTCTTCCCGTTGTGTATATCCAGCCGATTTCTCTTTTTTTTACCAGGAATCATTTACAGCACTAAATCCACATTCAACTAAATATGAAGATGGAAACGGTAACAATAGTTTTCTCGCACATTTGGTTGAATTTGGGAATTTGATTTCTGTTTCCTCACAAAGCCATGCCATCGCTCCTTTCATATTAAATAAAGTTTTAACTGACTCATCATTTTGCATTTCTGCGAGTTCTTCTTGATACTGCATATTTGATATATCAGACAAATCCACTAACATTGGCTGCATCATCCATGTTGGAAAATGAATTTGTTTTAAATCAGAAAATCTTTCTTTTAAATCAGCCGATAGAATTTTCAGATGATCGACAATAACAAGTATAGCGGTATCAGTTACTTCACATTTTTGGAGCCAATAAAACTGTTCAAAGTTTTTGTTGTTAATCTATTTTTGACATAACTCAATAAGGGTAATGAAACCAAATATCTTCGCTTTTGCATCGACAAGAAATTTAGTTGTTCCTTGAAGTTGCTTATTAAATATATTTAGTTTTTTCAAAGTTATCGGCTAAATCACTCACAAAAGTTTTACCATCGACTGTTAACAGATACTTCATTTGAGGTTTGTCAATTAAAAAATCACTAAGAGTATCACACAGTTCCATAAATCTTTTCAAGCAGTTCCCTTTAGAGGGCCATCTCACTTCAGTATGAAGTAAAAGTCTCACATGGTCTGCATTTTGTTCTTCACAAAATAGCTTGGAGACAATCACATTTGGCATTAGCTATAATAACATTGATACACTTTATTACTGATTGTAGTACTTCATTTAGAACAGGTTTTTAGCTACCAAGTTTTCAATATGAATAACACAATGCACAAGAATCATTTCTGGATTCTCATTTCATCATTTTAAGCAGCCATTTTTCTTGCCCATCATATTAGGAGCACCATCTGCAGCACAAGATGTTATATTTTTCATTGGTATATTATTGACATCTAAGAGTTTTTTAGCTTATTATATACTTTTGAGGTAGTGGTGCTTTCAATCTTTTCAGAACAACATTCAGCAAAATGCCCTTTATCAATATCTTACGTAAGTTATCAACTGCCTCACTGTCTCTCAAAGTATATTCATCTATTTGCACTGAGAATTTTTTGTTTTCAGCTTTTCAACAAGTTGTTTTTCAATATCTTCACTCATTCGTCTATTCTTCTGCTAACAGTATTGTTACTGAGTGGCATTGTTTTTACATCTTTTTCAAGAACCGTTTTAAGAAATACTGATATTTACGGTTTTATTAAATTGTCTCCTATAGTATGATTTTTTTCCAGATTTTGCGATGAATAAAGAAATTTGATACCTAGCCTCAAGAATACGATTATGAGTTGAAGTATGAGCAGTAAATAGTGACTTTAATGTTGTTCTCTTTTCAAAATTTTTCTTTAAAGTTTGAAAGTACTTCAAATCTGAATTAATATGAGCACTATGTTTCGCCTTCAAATGCGCCTCAAGACGACCTCGTTTCTTGATTCGTTGGCAAGCATTGCTGGCATAAAAGACAAAAAGGAAACCGCTCATCTGGACAGCGGGTATGAACCCAAATTTTAAATATTCCTCCGAAATTCACGAATTTTTATTTTTTTTGCTTGCACGCTCATTTTACTATGGGCTGATTGAAATAAGTATATCAATTAACTAAAACTAAAGTGTTAAAATTAATTTTATGTGACAGAGTAAACGTATACAAAAAATGTATCTTTATTTAAATGTATATAACACATTTACCACACTGCTACCGCAAAATATAATTTTTTCGTTTTGACAAATTTTTCTGGAAAATTATGCTTCTAAAATTAAATAAATAAAAATCAAATCAAATACTTATCAATTATATTATACAATGTATTAAATTTAAAACAAACTTTTTCAACAGTTTTTACGGACGCTTATTTCAAATTAACACAACTGAATGCTGCGTAACACTACAGAAGTTGCGACGGGCCATTCAGATGCGAACAACTGCGTTGTTTAACGAGATTTTAAATCGTCCGGGGTTCTCAGTGGAGCCTGCCGTCTGTCGCAGGGAGGTTAACTTGACGACGTCAAAACCCCAGTTGATATTTTGGTCTCGTCAAACGAATTTATAATATTTATTGGCCGCAATTATTTAAGAATTTGCTTTTTTCGTTCAATTTTGGCACTAAAATTAGCATTGCATTTAAATGGTCCGGAAAAAAGGGTTAAATTCGTGTCGATTCAATTTTCGAATTGCCCCCCTCAACAATCAAATTGCCGCCCTGTGGGGCGTGGGCCCCACGTTGGGAAACACCACTCTATGCGTTTGGCCCTCGTCCTAGTGTCCCCAAGGTCATATTAGTGTCCTGGTTACGCTTCGTTAAACATAAAAGGTTTTGGGTGGGAGGGAATTAACATCCGGTTATAACTTAACATACTTATTCTAACTAGTCATTTTTAGTTTGAGTTCTAACAAGTTAACATGTCTGGCGATGCTAGAGCAAAAAACTGGAGCTTCACATCTTTTGATGTTGAAACCGAGCCTTTGGTTAATGTTCGTGATAAAATCGAGTACTTGGTGTTTGGAAAGCAGACCTGTCCTGATACCGGCTGTCGTAATCTGCAAGGATTTGTGTCATTCAAGATTCGTACAAAGTTTCAACTATAAAGAGGATGCTACCCGGTTGCCATCTTGAAGAAGGAGATTTTCAGGATCTGCAAAGTATGCATTTCTTTGAATGACTGGGTCAATTACATTTTTAAGAGTCTAATTGAGGTAACGTTCTCATCTAATTTTCCTCCTGTGAATTACTGTGTTTCTTTCTTTATAACTATTCAGACCAATATCCTGAAGATCGGCGCTTTCATGTGAAGCATCTTTGTCATACTCCAGTTCGATAACTAACAGAAGATACAGTCATGACAGATATGCATACTTTGCTGCTTCTGAAAATCTCATACTTCACATGATATGAGATGATTTGCAGTCTTGTAGAAAGCTAGGACTGCTCCGGATTCTAAAAGCAAGGACTGAAATTGAGAAGGCATGAAAAAGATTTTCATTCACGTATATACTTTGCTGCCAATGATTATATTGATATGATTGAATAGAATAATGTTAAAGTAACAGAACCTCCAATAAAGAATTATAATTGTGATGACAAACTAGAGCAGTTTATAAATAAAAAAAGAATCTGATTATGAGAGTCAACGTATTGAGTTTAATAGTTTACCATGTCACACACAAGCAGTAGAAAGGATTCTTCAATTAGTTACCGAGTCATCATTTTCCGTTTATGGCCCTTCTGCAAGAAAGGCATTGATAAAATAAAATACATTCTGAAAACTAATGTGAATATTTGAAAAAAATTCAATTCGTCAGTGAAATAAGCAAAAGAAACCATGTGTGATTACTCTGGACATTTGAAACAGATGAATATTTTTTCGAAATAACGTTATGACATAAGTTGCTTGCGTTATGATATCAAAATTCCAATGTAGCCCACGGAGGGAAGGCTTCAGTTATTCGTTGATACAATACCACGAAAAAGCACTGATAACAGCTCTTCGGGAAGGTGTGAATGAAAAAGACCACCTTCTAGAACAGGATGTCCTTTGTTCTATTGTCAATACGACAGGTGTATTGGGAGTGGGTTAAGAAGGTTCTAAAGGGATTAAAAGATTTAAATTATTGCATCTGTCGATGAACCGGACAAACAAGGGTTGTTATGTGAGTGTGAGAAATAACCAATCAGAAAGCTTTTCGATGACCAGGGAATTTGTAGAAGAGTGTTTGTCAGTACACATTTAGTCGTGCTGAGAGGTGGTTGCATAGTTTGATCTCCTTCGTTGGTTCTATTAACGGTGCTTCGTCGGTGCTATTTTAAATTTTTGAATTAAAAATGGAGAGCATTTGTGCTAGAAATGATCCTGCAGAAAATGGAGAATCATGCTTAGAGGATATGGCCATCCAGATTGAGACGCGAGGT
>OU015503.1:119639393-119666893 GCA_907164885.2 Dolomedes plantarius | reverse complement strand
CTAGATTACTCAAAGCACTTTCTTTTCTCAATGCTTATTACGCACTTTTCCTGATCACTTAATGACTTACTTAAAACTAATCCTAATGGCATGAGGAGGCATGTGAAACAGGCTCATGCCCGGTCAAAACATTAATCATTTTATTATTTATTGACAAAACATGTTAAAAATTCACATTTTTCAATATGCTATCCAAATCTTACCAATTTCAAGGCCAAAATATTTCGTAACTTTCACATCTTACATTAATGCAAATTCCACACCTCATTTTTTAAAATTATTATTTCGATATAGTAAAATACACTTAACAATCAGAGGCCCTCCTCATTAAGCTTGCCGGTCGACCAAAAATATACACTAAAAAAAACATTTAACACGATATTTATCAAAATGTAACTTAAAATATTACTCCATAACACTCAAATAAACACAAAATATATACAAGGGATAAAAATGACCATCGTCGCACCAGGAAATCAGAATCTGCAAAAATTTTAAAATTGCTCCTAATTTAGTACATTAATTTGCTTCCACCCCCCCTCCCCAAGAACAAGATAGATACACAATTTAATTTCATAATAGTATAACTTTAAAACATTACGAATTGTTGGTTAAATATCAATTAATTTTTCTTGAAACATGAAATAAGTCTGTCAAACTCAAAATCCTTATCAAATCAACAAAACCTTCACAAAAACAACAAATTTTTCAGTAGTCATTAAATCCGCTGAGAAAAATATGAAAATTTTACATATCTTATCACAGATTTTTTTAAAAATGTATCAGTTAATATTCATTATATAACCCAATCAAGTGTTAACTAAAGTTTAACATACTCTTCAGTGAAACTGGGTGGGGAAGCTCTATGCATATAAAATTGTATGGGTTTCAAAAATACAAAAATACTCAATTCAATAACATAAAACTAATCTCATCAAAAATAATATTCCTAAAAAACCCATATCGTATTTAACATTCTGACACAGTATTATAATCAATACACACATTATCGTTTTAATCAAACAGTTCTTTCGAAAACGAAGCTTAACTCATTTCACATAAAAGTTTAATAAAACGGAGCTTACCGGACTTTATTTATCCTGTCAAACTAAAAAAAAATTTACTTTTTCTGCACGAATTTTTTATTTTTACACAAAATCTTCTTCTGTTCTCCGGATGATGTTTGATAAAAAGTCGCCTCTGCTTTAGATGACCGAAAACCATGGCGTTAACGTTTTGTTTTAAAACGCAGATCTGACAGTATTCCTGTTGCTTAGCAAATTCACAAACCACGCACCGCTGTCTTTAAAAACATAACTCACGCTGGTTGCAGAGTCGGGAGAAAAAAAAAATTACATAACTTCCTCGTTTCGAGGTCTTTTGGCGAAAAACAGCGCAGAGAGAACGAAACTCACTGCGACACACCCACGATGACTCTCTCTGGGAGAAAAAATTGAAGAACAACTCGTGAGCGCGATGATTCGACGACTGATGAAAATCGGAACGGCAAAGTTATCCTCGCCGCGCAACGGTGTTGGCACAATTGGACACTCCGAAGACACAATGCAGCAAACAGCAGGCAAAGCGTTGTTAATCCACACAATTGAAGTCGAAACATCATGTAGGTCGAATGGTATCCCGACTGGAACTCTGCGACGGCAATCGTTGTCATTGGTTTCTGCACGAAGCATCAGCACGAAAATTGCAGCTCCAAACCTAAATATTTTACTCTACCAACGCGTCAACGCAGTCACGAGGGAGCATGACGAGAACTTGGATAAAATTTTATTTTTTAACTTACATTTTTAAAAGCTGTGGGGTGATTATTTTCCCTCGCGAGATCCCAAAATCCTGCTCGACTGTTGACGAGCTCGCTACCTACACCCTTCCCAGTACGTCGTCTTACATCCAAACTTACTCCTTCTTAATCTATCTTTACTTAATTATTCAAGTTATGGCAGTCAATGAATTAAAAGGCCGGTGGCAAAGAACTACAATTAATATATCGAACATCGTTTATTTCCAAAATCTTAAGCTACCTGATTCAATCTGATAAATTAAATCCAACAGTCATCAAGCTCCCGCGAGACGCGTGACTATCTCCATCAAGAATTTCCCGCCGTCTCATTAAACGCTATTGTTTTTCTGCCATCAACAGCCACCGCGCATGCCCACATGATCTCTGTGACGCATACATCGGCGTTGAACCATAGGCGTGGCCACAGAAGTCAATCAATCCAAAGGGAATTTCCCCGATTTCTCTCGAAGTATTTCGAACCAAGATATGAGAATAGTGGCGAATTACGCCACGACAATAAATTAATTACTAAGCCCCCTTTAAATTTAGAATAATTATTTCGTTCCCGCTTAAGTCCGACATATATATATATATATATATATATACATATATATATATATATATATATATATATGTATATATATACATACAGTGGAATCTCGATCGATCGTTTTCGGATCGATCGTTTTTCCGTATGTGTCTTTCATTTTATCCAGTCCCAATGATCGTATTGCTCTGTTATGTTTCCGCATCTATCGTTTTCCCGCATTTATCGTTCATATCAATCGGTCCCTTGAAAAACGATAGATCGAGACTCCACTGTATATATATATATATATATATATATATATATATATATATATATATATATATATATATATATATATATATATATATATATATATATATATATATATATATATATATATATACACTCATGGACAAAAAAATTAGTGCACCAAGAAATAATTGCGCGATTGTAACGAAACTTGCAATGAAGGTACATGTCGGGGAGATATGCAAATAATTAGAAATGCAGCGTGATTGCGCATTACGTATAGCTGGTAGAGGGCGTTGAACATCGTACTCTGTGGAGTATGAAACAGGTAACCAAAGCTTGTTTGAGTGTGCTGAATCATTTACAAAGGAAGAGCTGAGATAGACATGCCATTACGCCGTGTTCGAAGACAATATAAGCAGTTGTCGCAGTTTGAGAGGGGGAGAATAGTCGGGATGATGGAAGCTGTGTGGTCAGCTTGGCGAGTTGCTCGTCAATTAGGCCGCTCTGATTGTGTTGTGAGGAGGTGTTGGGACCAGTGGACCCGAGAGATGTCATGTACACGAAGACCAGGCTCAGGACGCCCTCGACAGACCAGTCGTCGAGAAGACCGCCACATCGTAAGAAATGCACGCGTACAGCCAACTGCTTCATCGGCCGCCATCCAGGCACAGGTAGCACCTTCACTAGGGGCACCTGTGTCTTCTCGAACCATACGAAGGCGCCTGGTTGAAGGACAGTAGGTATCGCGGCGCCCATTACGTGTGCTGCCCTTGACGCCCACCCATCGACGCCTCCGTTTGGAGTTTTGCCGCGCACGAGGAAACTGGACTGCAGCGGAATGGAACCAGGTCGTCTTTAGCGACGAATCCAGATTCAATCTCGGCAGTGATGACAATCGTGTTCGTGTGTGGAGAGCCCGTGGTGAACGCTTCAATCCTGCCTTTGCTGTACAGCGACACATCGCTCCCACAGCTGGTGTGATGGTATGGGGTGCCATTGCCTACAATAAACGGTCACCCCTAGTATTGTTCCGTGGCACCATGACAGCCCAGCGGTATGTTCATGAAATCCTGCAGCCACATGTGTTGCGACTCATGCAACGGCTCCCTGGAGCCATTTTTCAACAAGACAATGCTCGGCCTCATACGGCAAGGGTGTCACAAGACTGTCTCCGCACTGTTACTACCCTTCCTTGGCCAGCCCGATCCCCAGATTTGTCTCCAATCGAGCATATCTGGGATCATTTGGGACGACGAGTTGGGCATCCCACGAGTTTGAACGAACTAGAGGCAAGGTTACAGCAAATATGGAACGAAATGTCTCAAGACATCATACAGAACTTGTATGACTCAATGCCCGATCGTATCGCATCGTGCATTCGCGCTAGAGGGGTCCAACGGAGTATTAACTCCTCCGTTCTTTTGCCTTTTTCTCTGAAATAAATTATGCTTTTTCTTTGATTTTCTTCTCATTTACTTATATCAAAGTAGTCATTACGTATTTAAAATTTCGTTTCATTTTGACGACTCCTTCGTGGTGCGCTAATTTTTTTGTCCATGATTGTATATATATATATATATTCAATAGAAATCTACATATTAAATCACGTATAGAGTTGAAAAATTAACGTAAGGAACTTCGTTCCTGACGGGGTCCCCCGACTGCACAATATTTTTTTGTTATTATTCAATATTTGTGCTTCATTGATTTTGTGTTTTAAATTATTTCTATAAAGGAAAATTTTCATAGTTACTAAAACTTTGAAAATGTTAATTTAGATGTTTTTAAATCGGAGTTTTAGTTCATTCCTGGCAAGAACACTTTTTAATCATAGGCAGTATAGCCAATACAGGAGAGCCAAATTTGAGAATTAAGTTGGATATCATTAACCATTTATTTTTTTTTAACTCTTAGCTTCTATAAGAAATGTAAAGGTATTCGATACTAAGCTAAGCTCTTTTATATTTTCCTCCAAAATATATATATATATATATATATATATATATTGTTTTTTTCTACTTATTTACACTCGGGGTTTACATTTTAAACAAGAGACGTTTGATGTATAGATTTCTATACATTTCTATTACACTTTTGCATTAATTTTGATTATATGAAAAATAGTAAGTGCAATCCACTTATATGCGCTTTACCCCACAGTAATAACCATTGCAAATGATTCAGCTGCGAAAATTTAATAAACTAATATTCTTTATTCTATCTTCATTACTAGGTCATTTGAAAAGGAGGTGTGAAGAAGACAGCCCTAGAGAAAGAAAGCTCCATCGTTTGGACGATAATTTTCGGAAGGAAGATTTAGAGTCGTTCGTTAATTCCGACGACAAGGTTTCATCCTCATCGTCTTCCTCTGATGACGATACTTCATCGTCGTCTTCCTCCTCCTCCGAAGATTCTTCATCGTCATCTTCCTCCTCTTCCGAAGATTCTTCATCTTCCGACGACGATGACTCATCATCCAGCTGCAGCTCGTCGTGTTCAAAATGCTCTTCAAGTTCCAGTTCGGAGTCTGATGATGAGGAAGTCGAGCAACCAAGCCAAATTTTGGACTGGACTTACAACAAGTTATCTTTGTTACATGATGAAGAATCAAACCTCAGGAGGTTCCTTCTACTGAAAAACATCAAGGATCGAGTGAAGTTATTAAAACGGAATTACAAGAAACAAAGACTCACTTTCGATTGGGCATATTACAAGCTCTCTTTAATCCCAGATGTAGATTCGAATCTCAGGAGGTACCTTCTACTGAATAACCTCATGACTCGAATGTTTTCATCAATGGAATCTTACTGGTGAATAGGTAAGTTAACCTTTTTTAAGGCTAATTTTTTTATATATGTAGTTGTAAATAATTGGGGATTTTCAATTTGTAGATGTTTCTAGATATGGCAAAGCGTGAAACTTTGCTTCACTCATTATTAACAGTAGACAAAATGTAGGGAATGTGACTCCTTTGTATGTAAGATGCGAAAAACTTATTGTTGCAATGGCATGAATTTCATTTTGGGCGTTATTCACGTCTTTAGTCAGGAAAAATTTGATTGAGGGTATCGACAGGATTTACTTCATTACATTTCTTCTGTTACATTTATATCAGCTTACCAAATAAGTATAAAGATATCGATCATGAATGACGGAAGTGATAAATTGGTGTTACCCGTCGAAAGATGTCACTTAGATTCAGTTTTTCAATGGTTTGTGTAAGAAAAATTACATTATATATAAATACGCACATATATATGTATATATGAACTCTGACAAATATTTCATAGGTTGTACTGTGATATTTCAATTACAATAGATGTCTTTATAAATTTGATTCTACCTATTCGGTGTATATTTTTTTTATAAATTTCTCATTATATCTGATAGTATTAAAATTCGATGTAAGAAAATAGACTCTTGTTATTTTTATCGGTCTATATAAATACTTATGGAACTTAGGAAATAATGAGAATAAGATTTTGAGCGAAATGACATCGTTGTGCATGTTTCTTTGTGTGTCGAAATGAAACATCTGAAGCAGCAGTAAATCTAGCTTCGATTCAGATAATTTTAACGGCGTTATTCATTACAATTTTGGATAGAATTTTTCTTTTGGACAATTATTGTTTTTCATTTTTAATCTTTTAGATATCCTTTTTGGAATTTTTTATTATAAGGTATATTTGTAAAGCAGTTTTTTTGTATATAGTTGATTTTTTAGTAAATTTTAATCGATGTATAATAATAAGAATTATTTAATTACTCGTGTTTGAAATTGCTAATTAAATAGCTTTTGTGCTATTTAAAATTATCTTGTAACAAATTTCAAGTGACATCCTTTAAATTGTTTTTATTATTTTACTTTTGTCTCACCATCTATTTTAAGATGTTTTTCTTTACTTCTGTTTTAGGACACATCTTGCCATGTTTCCATACTTTCGATTAGATGCCACCATATATCTTTCACTTATTTCCTTACGGCCGAGAATCCCGCATTCCACCTGCAGAAGAAAATTTCTTTCATTCTTGCGACGATTCTATTTGCCTGAGGATTCATCATTTCAAAACCTCCAGAGGATTCTTGTTATTCAGGATTTATCATTTATTTCATTTTCCTGCAGATTCCATTTGCTAACGATGCATCGTTTCATCTTCATACTATTCATATTCATCGTTTCATACATTACATCATTTCACACATTTCATATTCATCGTTTCATCTTCATACTATTCATATTCATCGTTTCATACATTACAGCACTTCACACATTTCATATTCATCGTTTCATACATTACATCACTTCACACATTTCATATTCATCGTTTCATACATTACATCACTTCACACATTTCATATTCATCGGTTCATCCACACAATTTTTTCCCTCGGGGGAGCCTGTAACCCCTAGAGGGCGCGTCCCCAGGTGGCGGATAGGGGAATGCCTCTATTGGTTACCCAATAGGTGGTAGAAGGGAAATAAAATACCTTCCGCGGACCAACAGGCATCGAAGTCGATTCGGTCTTCAGCCCTAGTTGTGCTTAATACTGTATCATCCGTCGCGCATGTACTTGAGGAATGCGCTCAGCTTTTAGGCAGAGGGACTTCCTGTTCGTTAAATGAGCTACAGTCTCCTCATAGAAAACGCCTTTCAAGAAATCTTTGAGTGCTTCAATGCAACATTAACGGACTAAGTACAGGAGCTACTAAGACTTCATGTAGAGGTTATTTCACTGCAAGAGACGAAACTTAACAAGAGGCGTCTTCTGAACGTGAAGGGCTATGTTATAGTCCGTAGAGACACAATATCAGAGGGAGTTGGTCTCATGTTCCATATCCGATATGTTTCATTTCAGAAACTCCCGGATATCCACAGTGTAACTTCAAGCCTTGAATATCTAGGTATTACTATTTTTTCTAAGGAGCGTAATATAACAATAAAAAAATGTTTGCTATCCCCCGAACAATGAGAGATTTAATTCTAATATGATGGAGAGCTTGCTTTAAGATAATACTGTGATACTTGGGGACCTCAATGCTTCTACCTAGGGTATTAGTTGCTCAAATGGAAGAGGTCTGGATCTTGAAAGTTTGGCCAATAATAAGGCTTTCTTTTCTCTAAATGACGGAACACGCAATTTGTATTCACACAGCTATGGATCAACTGATGTTTTGGATTTGACACTTAGTAGCTATCGCTAGTTTCCTTACAGTTCCTGGAGAGTACTAATGAAGCATAATGTTATGCTGTCTTTTATACCTTTATTAGTGCCAGAAATTGGTGTTACACGTTCGAAAAAATTTGATCCAAGATCTTGGACTATTGATATATGTTCTGTGATAACATTTTTTTTTGTAAATCTTAGTTCCTTTCTTTTCTTGTACATTGGTCTTGTCTTTCTTTTCATCAAAAACAATTCTTTATTTTCTGTACCTAGCTTTAGACTTTCTTCTACATACATTTTTGCATTTCTTTATTATTTTTCGTCTAATTTTCATTCTGCTAATTTCTGTTTTTTTATCACTAATGAGACCAACATCCTGAAGTGCGAGTCTTTCAATTGTTGCAGCAATTTTGTCATACTCCGGTTCTTTCACTAACATAAGCTACAGTCATTCAGAGAAATGCATACTTTGCTGCTTCTTAAAATCTCCTCCTTTACATCCTATGAGATGATTTGCAGTCATGTAAGAAATCTTGCTTTACGCCGGATTCTAAAATCAAGGACTGAAATTGAAGGAGTCATCAAAAAGTGTTTAATTCAATTTGATGCCAAGGATTATATTGATATGATTGAACAGTATTATGTTAAAGTAACAAAACCTCCTATAAAGAGTCATAATTGTGATTACAAACTAGAGTAATTTATATAGAAAGCAAAAGAATCTGATTATGAGAGTCAACGTATTGAGTTTATTAATTTACAATGTGACACACAAGCAGTAGAAAGGGTAGTTAAATTAGTTACCGATACTTCCGTGTCCGTTTTTGCCACTTCTGCAAGATATGCGTTGATAAAAACAAAAATATACTCTTAAAAGATAATGTCAAAATATGAAACAAAATTCATTTCGTAAGTGAAATAAGTAATAGAAACCATATGTTATTATTATGGACTTTAGAAAAAGATGAATGTTTTTTTTTAAATAATGTTATTCCTTTAAAAATTTTATGTTAATGTTTTTCCTAATTATTATGATTTGTTTAATTTAATTAAGGCCGGTTAATTAAAAACTGTTTTTCTCTCAATCCAATGTGTATTATAAGAATATGCCACTCTAAATTTAATATGCTGAAAATCGCGAATTTCTTCAAATCGTTTGTTCTATAATAGCATCTAAAAGTTAATAATACTTGGGATGTATAATTTTCTGTAAAAAATTCATATTTTGAATATTTTGTATAAAAAAATATATATTATTTTTTAAGTGTACTCCAAAATAAATTTTGAATATACTTTTAAAAATATAATATATTAATATACTACTAATATACAATTAAGAAATAATTTGATGTAGGAAAATAGACATTTCTTGCTACTTTTAGCAGTCTATATCAATCCCTATGAAACTTAGGAAGTAATGAGAATAACATATAGAGCCAAATGCCATCGTTGTCCATTTTTTTTTCTGTGTTGAAATGAAACATCTGAAGAAACAGAAAATCTATATTTGATTCAAATTCGTTTAACGGCATTATTCATCGCAATTTTGGATAAACTTTTTCTTTTCGATATTTATTGTTTTTCATTATTAATCTTTAAGATAAACTTATCTAAATTTTTGGAATTTTTTAATATAAGACATATTTGTTTAGCAGTTTTTTTGCATTTAGTGGTTTTTTTAGTATATATATTAATCGATGTATAATTATAAGACTTATTTCATTACTCGTGTTTGATATTGCTAATTAAATGGCTTTGGTGCTATTTAAAATTTTCGTGTAACAAATTTAATGTGAAATCATTTAAATTGTTTTCTATATATTACTTCTGTCTTGCCATCTTTTCTTAAAGGTTTTCCCTTACTTCTGTAATAGGACAGACACATCTTGCCATGTCTCCATACTTTGCAAGAGATGGTACCAAAATTCTTTAACATCTTTCCCTATGGCCAAGAATCCCTCATTACATCTCACAAAGATAATTTTTTTCATTCTCTTGACGATTCTGTTTGCTTCAGGATTCATCATTTTCAAAGCCTCCTGAGGATTCGATATATTGAGGATTTATCATTTCATTTTCCTGCAGATTCCATTTGGTGACGATACTTCATTCGATACTGGTGAATAGGTAAGTTAACCGACTTTGTTAAGGCTCATTCTTTGATAAATTAAGCTGTAGATATTTTGGGATATTGAAGCCGTATTTATCTCTAGATACGGCAAAGCGTGAAGCTTTGCCTCACTTGATATTAACAGTAGTCAAACTATAGGTGAATCTGACTCATTTGTAAGTATGATTCGACAAAGGCTCAATGGCACGAATTTCATTTTGTGCGTTATTTACGTCATTTGTCAGGAGAAATTTTATTAAGGGTATCGACAGGATTTTCTTAAATAATTCATTTAGAGCACTGAGATATTACATTTATATTTTTTTACCAAATCAGTAGAAAGATATCGATCCTGAAAACTGCAAGTGTTACATTGGGGTGACCCGTCGGAAGATTTGCCACTCAGATTTCATGTAGTAAAATTTTATGTAGGAGAATAGACTCTTGTTACTTTTAGTGTTCTATATAAATACGTATGGAACTTAGGAAATAATGAGAATAAAATTTAGGGGAAAATGGCATCGTAGTTCATATTTATTTCTGTGTCGAAATGAAACATTTGAAGCAGAAATATACCGAGCTTTCATTCAGATAATTTTAATGGCATTATTCATTACAATCTTAGATATACTTTTTCTTTCGGATAATTATTGTTTTTCATTTTTAATCTTATCTATATACTTTTCGAAATTTTTGGAATTTTTTATTATAAGGCATATTTGTTCAGCAGTTTTTTGTACGTAGTTAGTTTTTTAGTATTTATTAATTGATGTATAATTCTAAGAATTAATTAATTTGTCATGATTGAAATTACTAAATAAAAGGTTTTCGTGATATTTAGAATTATCGTGTAACAAATTTGAAGTGAAATCCTTTAAATTGTTTTTATAATTTTACTACTGTCTCGCCATCTTTTCTTAACTGTTTTTCCATACTTCTTTTTTAAGACGCATCTTGCCATGTTTCCATAATTTCCATTACATGCCACCATAATCCTTTCACTTATTTCTTGCGGACAGGAATAATCATTCCATGTGCAGAAGATAATTTCTTTCATTCTCTTGACGATTCTATTTCCTGAGGATTCATCATTTCAAAACGTCTCGAGTTTTCTAGTTATTGAGGGTATATCATTTATTTCATTTCCTGCAGATTCCATTTGCTGACGATGCATTGTTTCATCTTCATACTATTCATATTCATCGTTTCATACATAACATCAGTTCACACATTTCATATTCATCGTTTCATACATATAATTTTTTCCCTCGGGTGAGCCTGTAACCCCTAGCGAGCGCGTCCCCAGGTGGCGGACAGGGGAATGCCTCTATTGGTTAGACCAATAGGTGGTAGAAGGGAAATAAAATACCTTCCGCAGACCAACATTCATCGAGTTCAAGTCAGTCTTCAGCCCTAGTTGTGCCTCTCTTCAAATGAAGCTGCATACTATTCTTCACCATGGACAAGCCGCATATATTTGTTTCTAATACTGTATCGTCCGTTGCGCAGGTGAATCTTGGAAGCGCTCAGGATTTAGGAAGAGGAACCTGTTAGTAAAATGAGCTACAGTCTCCTCATAGAAAAACCTTTCAAATCGAGTGTTTCAATGGAACATTGACGGACTATGTACTGGAGGTAATATGGTAAAGCTCGACCAGGTTTTGGAAATCGCTGATAGAATTCATGTGGAGATTATTGCACTTCAGGAGACTGAACTAAATGGGAAGCGTCTTCTGGATGTGAAGGGCTATAGTGTAGTTCATAGAGACAGGGTATCAGGGGGTGTTGGTCTCATGTTCCTTATCCGAGATGTTCACTTTCAGAGGCTCCCGGATATTAACACTGCATCTTTAAATCTTGAATATCTACGTATTACTATTCTTTCTTAGGAAAGTAATATAACCATAAAAAATATTTACCATCCCCCGAATTATCAGAGACTCAATTCTAATATGATGGAGAGCTTGGTTGAATATAGTACTTAGTACTGTGATAATTGGGGAACTCAATGCTAAAATTGGTACCTGTGGTAGCACTTGCACTAATGCAAGAGGTCTGGATCAGGAAAATTTGGCCAATGATAAGGCCATTTTGTCACTAAATGACGGGACAGACACTTTCCGTTCACAGCTATGGATCAACTCATGTCTTCGATTTGACATTTATTAGTCATAAATTGTTTCCTTACAGTTCCTGGATACTACTAATGGAGCATAATGTTATGATGTGTTTTATACCTATTCTAGTGAGAGAAATCGGTGTTACTTATCCGAAAAATTTGATCCAAGATCTTGGACAATTGATATATATTCTTTGATAACATATTTTTTTTTTTGTAAATCTTAGTTCCTTTCTTTTCTTGCACATTGATCTTGTCTTTCCTTCCGTCAAAAAACAATACTTTATTTTCTGTAACTAGCTTTAGACTTTCTTTTATGTACATTTTTCATTTCTTTATTACTTCTCGTCTAATTTTCATTCTGTCAATTACTGTGTTTCTTTCTTTATCACTAATCAGACCAACATCCTAAAGTTAGAGTGTTTCAATTGTTTAGCAATTTTGTCATACTCCAGTTCGATCACAAACAAAATCTACAGTCATTCAAAGATATGCATACTTTGCTGCTTCTGAAAATCTCCTCCTTTACATCCTATGAGATGATTTGCAGTCATGTAAGAAATCTTGGATTACGCCGGATTCGAAAAGCAAGGACTGAAATTGAAGGAGGCATCAAAAAGTGTTTGATTCAATTTGATGCCAAGGATTATATTGATATGATTGAACAGTATTATGTTAAAGTAACAAAACCTCCTATAAAGAGTCATAATTGTGATTACAAACTAGAGTAATTTATATAGAAAGCAAAAGAATCTGATTATGAGAGTCAACGTATTGAGTTTATTAATTTACAATGTGACACACAAGCAGTAGAAAGGGTAGTTAAATTAGTTACCGATACTTCCGTGTCCGTTTTTGCCACTTCTGCAAGATATGCGTTGATAAAAACAAAAATATACTCTTAAAAGATAATGTCAAAATATGAAACAAAATTCATTTCGTAAGTGAAATAAGTAATAGAAACCATATGTTATTATTATGGACTTTAGAAAAAGATGAATGTTTTTTTTTAAATAATGTTATTCCTTTAAAAATTTTATGTTAATGTTTTTCCTAATTATTATGATTTGTTTAATTTAATTAAGGCCGGTTAATTAAAAACTGTTTTTCTCTCAATCCAATGTGTATTATAAGAATATGCCACTCTAAATTTAATATGCTGAAAATCGCGAATTTCTTCAAATCGTTTGTTCTATAATAGCATCTAAAAGTTAATAATACTTAGGATGTATAATTTTCTGTAAAAAATTCATATTTTGAATATTTTGTATAAAAAAATATATATTATTTTTTAAGTGTACTCCAAAATAAATTTTGAATATACTTTTAAAAATATAATATATTAATATACTACTAATATACTATTAAGAAATAATTTGATGTAGGAAAATAGACATTTCTTGCTACTTTTAGCAGTCTATATCAATCCCTATGAAACTTAGGAAGTAATGAGAATAACATATAGAGCCAAATGCCATCGTTGTCCACTTTTTTTCTGTGTTGAAATGAAACATCTGAAGAAACAGAAAATCTATATTTGATTCAAATTCGTTTAACGGCATTATTCATCGCAATTTTGGATAAACTTTTTCTTTTCGATATTTATTGTTTTTCATTATTAATCTTTAAGATAAACTTATCTAAATTTTTGGAATTTTTTAATATAAGACATATTTGTTTAGCAGTTTTTTTGCATTTAGTGGTTTTTTTAGTATATATATTAATCGATGTATAATTATAAGACTTATTTCATTACTCGTGTTTGATATTGCTAATTAAATGGCTTTGGTGCTATTTAAAATTTTCGTGTAACAAATTTAATGTGAAATCATTTAAATTGTTTTCTATATATTACTTCTGTCTTGCCATCTTTTCTTAAAGGTTTTCCCTTACTTCTGTAATAGGACAGACACATCTTGCCATGTCTCCATACTTTGCAAGAGATGGTACCAAAATTCTTTAACATCTTTCCCTATGGCCAAGAATCCCTCATTACATCTCACAAAGATAATTTTTTTCATTCTCTTGACGATTCTGTTTGCTTCAGGATTCATCATTTTCAAAGCCTCCTGAGGATTCGATATATTGAGGATTTATCATTTCATTTTCCTGCAGATTCCATTTGGTGACGATACTTCATTCGATACTGGTGAATAGGTAAGTTAACCGACTTTGTTAAGGCTCATTCTTTGATAAATTAAGCTATAGATATTTTGGGATATTGAAGCCGTATTTATCTCTAGATACGGCAAAGCGTGAAGCTTTGCCTCACTTGATATTAACAGTAGTCAAACTATAGGTGAATCTGACTCATTTGTAAGTATGATTCGACAAAGGCTCAATGGCACGAATTTCATTTTGTGCGTTATTTACGTCATTTGTCAGGAGAAATTTTATTAAGGGTATCGACAGGATTTTCTTAAATAATTCATTTAGAGCACTGAGATATTACATTTATATTTTTTTACCAAATCAGTAGAAAGATATCGATCCTGAAAACTGCAAGTGTTACATTGGGGTGACCCGTCGGAAGATTTGCCACTCAGATTTCATGTAGTAAAATTTTATGTAGGAGAACAGACTCTTGTTACTTTTAGTGTTCTATATAAATACGTATGGAACTTAGGAAATAATGAGAATAAAATTTAGGGGAAAATGGCATCGTAGTTCATATTTATTTCTGTGTCGAAATGAAACATTTGAAGCAGAAATATACCGAGCTTTCATTCAGATAATTTTAATGGCATTATTCATTACAATCTTAGATATACTTTTTCTTTCGGATAATTATTGTTTTTCATTTTTAATCTTATCGATATACTTTTCGAAATTTTTGGAATTTTTTATTATAAGGCATATTTGTTCAGCAGTTTTTTGTACGTAGTTAGTTTTTTAGTATTTATTAATTGATGTATAATTCTAAGAATTAATTAATTTGTCATGATTGAAATTACTAAATAAAAGGTTTTCGTGATATTTAGAATTATCGTGTAACAAATTTGAAGTGAAATCCTTTAAATTGTTTTTATAATTTTACTACTGTCTCGCCATCTTTTCTTAACTGTTTTTCCATACTTCTTTTTTAAGACGCATCTTGCCATGTTTCCATAATTTCCATTACATGCCACCATAATCCTTTCACTTATTTCTTGCGGACAGGAATAATCATTCCATGTGCAGAAGATAATTTCTTTCATTCTCTTGACGATTCTATTTCCTGAGGATTCATCATTTCAAAACGTCTCGAGTTTTCTAGTTATTGAGGGTATATCATTTATTTCATTTCCTGCAGATTCCATTTGCTGACGATGCATTGTTTCATCTTCATACTATTCATATTCATCGTTTCATACATAACATCAGTTCACACATTTCATATTCATCGTTTCATACATATAATTTTTTCCCTCGGGTGAGCCTGTAACCCCTAGCGAGCGCGTCCCCAGGTGGCGGACAGGGGAATGCCTCTATTGGTTAGACCAATAGGTGGTAGAAGGGAAATAAAATACCTTCCGCGGACCAACATTCATCGAGTTCAAGTCAGTCTTCAGCCCTAGTTGTGCCTCTCTTCAAATGAAGCTGCATACTATTCTTCACCATGGACAAGCCGCATATATTTGTTTCTAATACTGTATCGTCCGTTGCGCAGGTGAATCTTGGAAGCGCTCAGGATTTAGGAAGAGGAACCTGTTAGTAAAATGAGCTACAGTCTCCTCATAGAAAAACCTTTCAAATCGAGTGTTTCAATGGAACATTGACGGACTATGTACTGGAGGTAATATGGTAAAGCTCGACCAGGTTTTGGAAATCGCTGATAGAATTCATGTGGAGATTATTGCACTTCAGGAGACTGAACTAAATGGGAAGCGTCTTCTGGATGTGAAGGGCTATAGTGTAGTTCATAGAGACAGGGTATCAGGGGGTGTTGGTCTCATGTTCCTTATCCGAGATGTTCACTTTCAGAGGCTCCCGGATATTAACACTGCATCTTTAAATCTTGAATATCTACGTATTACTATTCTTTCTTAGGAAAGTAATATAACCATAAAAAATATTTACCATCCCCCGAATTATCAGAGACTCAATTCTAATATGATGGAGAGCTTGGTTGAATATAGTACTTAGTACTGTGATAATTGGGGAACTCAATGCTAAAATTGGTACCTGTGGTAGCACTTGCACTAATGCAAGAGGTCTGGATCAGGAAAATTTGGCCAATGATAAGGCCATTTTGTCACTAAATGACGGGACAGACACTTTCCGTTCACAGCTATGGATCAACTCATGTCTTCGATTTGACATTTATTAGTCATAAATTGTTTCCTTACAGTTCCTGGATACTACTAATGGAGCATAATGTTATGATGTGTTTTATACCTATTCTAGTGAGAGAAATCGGTGTTACTTATCCGAAAAATTTGATCCAAGATCTTGGACAATTGATATATATTCTTTGATAACATATTTTTTTTTTTGTAAATCTTAGTTCCTTTCTTTTCTTGCACATTGATCTTGTCTTTCCTTCCGTCAAAAAACAATACTTTATTTTCTGTAACTAGCTTTAGACTTTCTTTTATGTACATTTTTCATTTCTTTATTACTTCTCGTCTAATTTTCATTCTGTCAATTACTGTGTTTCTTTCTTTATCACTAATCAGACCAACATCCTAAAGTTAGAGTGTTTCAATTGTTTAGCAATTTTGTCATACTCCAGTTCGATCACAAACAAAATCTACAGTCATTCAAAGATATGCATACTTTGCTGCTTCTGAAAATCTCCTCCTTTACATCCTATGAGATGATTTGCAGTCATGTAAGAAATCTTGGATTACGCCGGATTCGAAAAGCAAGGACTGAAATTGAAGGAGGCATCAAAAAGTGTTTGATTCAATTTGATGCCAAGGATTATATTGATATGATTGAACAGTATTATGTTAAAGTAACAAAACCTCCTATAAAGAGTCATAATTGTGATTACAAACTAGAGTAATTTATATAGAAAGCAAAAGAATCTGATTATGAGAGTCAACGTATTGAGTTTATTAATTTACAATGTGACAGACAAGCAGTAGAAAGGGTAGTTAAATTAGTTACCGATACTTCCGTGTCCGTTTTTGCCACTTCTGCAAGATATGCGTTGATAAAAACAAAAATATTCTCTTAAAAGATAATGTCAAAATATGAAACAAAATTCATTTCGTAAGTGAAATAAGTAATAGAAACCATATGTTATTATTATGGACTTTAGAAAAAGATGAATGTTTTTTTTAAAATAATGTTATTCCTTTAAAAATTTTATGTTAATGTTTTTCCTAATTATTATGATTTGTTTAATTTAATTAAGGCCGGTTAATTAAAAACTGTTTTTCTCTCAATCCAATGTGTATTATAAGAATATGCCACTCTAAATTTAATATGCTGAAAATCGCGAATTTCTTCAAATCGTTTGTTCTATAATAGCATCTAAAAGTTAATAATACTTAGGATGTATAATTTTCTGTAAAAAATTCATATTTTGAATATTTTGTATAAAAAAATATATATTATTTTTTAAGTGTACTCCAAAATAAATTTTGAATATACTTTTAAAAATATAATATATTAATATACTACTAATATACTATTAAGAAATAATTTGATGTAGGAAAATAGACATTTCTTGCTACTTTTAGCAGTCTATATCAATCCCTATGAAACTTAGGAAGTAATGAGAATAACATATAGAGCCAAATGCCATCGTTGTCCACTTTTTTTTCTGTGTTGAAATGAAACATCTGAAGAAACAGAAAATCTATATTTGATTCAAATTCGTTTAACGGCATTATTCATCGCAATTTTGGATAAACTTTTTCTTTTCGATATTTATTGTTTTTCATTATTAATCTTTAAGATAAACTTATCTAAATTTTTGGAATTTTTTAATATAAGACATATTTGTTTAGCAGTTTTTTTGCATTTAGTGGTTTTTTTAGTATATATATTAATCGATGTATAATTATAAGACTTATTTCATTACTCGTGTTTGATATTGCTAATTAAATGGCTTTGGTGCTATTTAAAATTTTCGTGTAACAAATTTAATGTGAAATCATTTAAATTGTTTTCTATATATTACTTCTGTCTTGCCATCTTTTCTTAAAGGTTTTCCCTTACTTCTGTAATAGGACAGACACATCTTGCCATGTCTCCATACTTTGCAAGAGATGGTACCAAAATTCTTTAACATCTTTCCCTATGGCCAAGAATCCCTCATTACATCTCACAAAGATAATTTTTTTCATTCTCTTGACGATTCTGTTTGCTTCAGGATTCATCATTTTCAAAGCCTCCTGAGGATTCGATATATTGAGGATTTATCATTTCATTTTCCTGCAGATTCCATTTGGTGACGATACTTCATTCGATACTGGTGAATAGGTAAGTTAACCGACTTTGTTAAGGCTCATTCTTTGATAAATTAAGCTATAGATATTTTGGGATATTGAAGCCGTATTTATCTCTAGATAAGGCAAAGCGTGAAGCTTTGCCTCACTTGATATTAACAGTAGTCAAACTATAGGTGAATCTGACTCATTTGTAAGTATGATTCGACAAAGGCTCAATGGCACGAATTTCATTTTGTGCGTTATTTACGTCATTTGTCAGGAGAAATTTTATTAAGGGTATCGACAGGATTTTCTTAAATAATTCATTTAGAGCACTGAGATATTACATTTATATTTTTTTACCAAATCAGTAGAAAGATATCGATCCTGAAAACTGCAAGTGTTACATTGGGGTGACCCGTCGGAAGATTTGCCACTCAGATTTCATGTAGTAAAATTTTATGTAGGAGAATAGACTCTTGTTACTTTTAGTGTTCTATATAAATACGTATGGAACTTATGCGAGATGTTAGCTTTCAGAGGCTCCCGGATATTAACACTGCATCTTTAAATCTTGAATATCTACGTATTACTATTCTTTCTTAGGAAAGTAATATAACCATAAAAAATATTTATCATCCCCCGAATTATCAGAGACTCAATTCTAATATGATGGAGAGCTTGTTTGAAGATAGTACTTAGTACTGTGATAATTGGGGAACAAAATGCTAAAATTGGTACCTGTGGTAGCACTTGCACTAATGCAAGAGGTCTGGATCATGAACATTTGGCCAATGATAAGGCCTGTTGTCACTAAATGACGGGACAGACACTTTCCGTTCACACAGCTATGGATCAACTCATGTCTTCGATTTGACATTTATTAGTCATAAATTGTTTCCTTACAGTTCCTGGATACTACTAATGGAGCATAATGTTATGATGTGTTTTATACCTATTCTAGTGAGAGAAATCGGTGTTACTTATCCGAAAAATTTGATCCAAGATCTTGGACAATTGATATATATTCTTTGATAACATATTTTTTTTTTTGTAAATCTTAGTTCCTTTCTTTTCTTGCACATTGATCTTGTCTTTCCTTCCGTCAAAAAACAATACTTTATTTTCTGTAACTAGCTTTA
The DNA here is from genome assembly GCA_907164885.2 of Dolomedes plantarius. Lineage (NCBI taxonomy): Eukaryota > Metazoa > Arthropoda > Arachnida > Araneae > Dolomedidae > Dolomedes > Dolomedes plantarius. The sequence continues at coordinate 119,647,411 of OU015503.1, read as the reverse complement.
GACTTTCTTTTATGTACATTTTTCATTTCTTTATTACTTCTCGTCTAATTTTCATTCTGTCAATTACTGTGTTTCTTTCTTTATCACTAATCAGACCAACATCCTAAAGTTAGAGTGTTTCAATTGTTTAGCAATTTTGTCATACTCCAGTTCGATCACAAACAAAATCTACAGTCATTCAAAGATATGCATACTTTGCTGCTTCTGAAAATCTCCTCCTTGACATCCTATGAGATGATTTGCAGTTTAGTAAGAAATCTTGGACTACGCCGGATTCGAAAAGCAAGGACTGAAATTGAAGTACGCATCAAAAAGGTTTTAATTCCCTTTGATGACAAGGATTATATTGATATGATTGAATAGAATAATGTTAAAGTAACAGAACTTCCAAAAAAGAGTCATAATTGTGATGACAAACTAAAGCAGTTTATAAAGAAAGGAAAAGAATCTGATTATGAGAGTCAACTTTTGAGTTTAATAATTTACCGTGTCACACACAAGCAGTAGAAGGGATTGGCAAATTAGTTAACGAGTCATCCCTGTCCGTGTGTTCCCCTTTTAAAAGAGATGCGTTGATAAAAACAAAAATACATTCTTAAAAGTTAATGTCAAAATTTGAAGCAAAATTAAATTCGTCAGTGAAATATGTAATAGAAACCATATGTTATTATTATGGACTTTAGAAAAAGATGAATGTTTTTTTTTAAATAACATTGTCCCTTTAAATATGTTATATTAATAGTTTTTCTAACTTATTATGATTTGTTTATTTTAATTAAGGTCGGCCAATTAAAAATTGTTTTTCTTTCATTCCAATGTGTAATATAAGAATATGCTACTCTAAATTTAATGTGATGAAAATCGCAAAATTCTTGAAATCGGTTGTTCTATAATGGCATCGAAAAGGTTAATAATACTTAGAATGTGTAAGTTTTCTGTAAAAATTTCATATTTTGAATTTTTTTGGATAAAAAATTATATATTATTGTTTTAATGTACTATAAAATAAATTTTTTATATGCGCTTAAAGAATAGTATATATTAATATACTACTAATATACTGTTAAGAAATAATTTGATCTAGGAAAAGTGACTCCTCTTGTTACTTTTAGCGGTCTATATCAATACCTATGAAACTTAGGAAGTAATGAGAATAACATTTAGAGCGAAATGACATCCTTTTACTTTTTTTATGTTCTGAAATGAAACATCTGAAGAAACGGAAAATCTAGCTTTGATTCAGATAATTTTAACGGCATTATTAATTGAAATTTTGGATAGACATTTTCTTTCGGATAATTATTGTTTTTCATGATTAAACTTTTCGATATACCTGTCTGAATAATGGGAATTTTTTAATATAAGACATATTTGTTTCGCAGTTTTTTTTTTTTGCATGCAGTGAATTTTTTAGAATATATTCACCGATGCATAATTATAAGAATTATTAAATTACTCGTGTTTGATATTGCAAATTAAATGGCTTTGGTGCTATTTAAAATTTTCGTGTAACAAATTTAATGTGAAATCATTTAAATTGTTTTCTATATTTTACTTATGTCTCGCCATCTTTTCTTAAATGTTTTTCCTTACTTCTGTAATAGGACACATCTTGCCATGTTTCCATACTCTGCAAGAGATGCCACCATAAACCTTTACACCTTTCCTTCTGGCCAAGAATCCCACATTCCATCTGACAAAGATAATTTTGTTCATTCTCTTGACGATTCTGTTTGCTTGAGGATTCACCTTTTTAAAAGCCTCCTGAGGATTCGATTTATTGAGGATTTATCATTTCATTTTCCTGCAGATTCCATTTGCTGACGATACATCGTTTCATTTTTATACGGATTTCATCTACTTGGGATTCTTTGCTTGATATACCCATGGATTGTATCTATTGACGGTTCGTCGTATCAATCTACATAGGATTCCATCTACTGAAAACTCATCTTTTCATCCAATTCCCCAAATGTTAGCATCATCAAGCAAGAGAAGCGGCAATTGTTAGGGTTACGAATTATACCTTTCGATTATTGTTGCTCGTTCGTATGCTGAGTGCACATCTCGTATTTACAATTGAGTATACTTTAAATTCTCTCTGTGATAAAATTTAAAGGAGTCCATTAGGCTGTTTGTATTGCCATTTCTAATTTTAGAAAACTCTATCTTTTTCATCTTGTCGACAGGTGTGTGGTGTCAAGGAACTCATTGGCTCTAATCTGATGAAGCCGAAACGTTAATGAGAGTATATAGTAATGCAATATAGCTCGTGTGGTGTGTGAATAAAAAAAATGTAAAGAACACACGGTTGGAGTATTTTCTAATACTGAAAGGGAATGAGTGGACAATATGTTGTATATACATAATTTATTCCCTCGGGGGAGCCTGTAACCCCTAGAGGGCGCGTCCCCATGTGGCGGATAGGGGAATGCCTCTATTGGATACCCAATAGGTGGTAGAAGGGAAATAATATACCTTCCGCGGACCAAGAAGCGTCGAGGTAAAGACAGTCTTCAGCCCTACTTGTGCCTCACTTCAAATGAAGCTGCATACTATCCCTCGCCATCGACTTGCCGTATATATTTGATTCTAACTGCATCGTCCGTCGCGCAGGTAAATCCGTTAAGCTCTCAGGATTTAGGAAGAGGATCTTGTTTGTTGAATGAGCTACAGTCTCCTTATAGAAAACTCCTTTCAAGAAATCTTCGTGTGCTTCAATTGAACATTAACAGACTAAGTACAGGAGCTACTAAGATAAAGCTCGAACAGATTTTGGAAATCGCTGATAGACTTCATGTTGAGGTTAGGGCACTTCAGGAGAATAAACTTAACGAGAAGTGTCTTCTGAACGTGAAGGGCTATAGTATAGTCAGTAGAGACTGGGTGTCAGGGGGAGGTGGTCTCATGTTTCTTATCCGAGATGTCCACTTTCAGAGGGTTCCGGATATGAACACTGCAAGTTCAAGCTTTGAATATCTAGGTATTACTATTCTTTCTAGGGAACGTAATATAACCATCAAAAATCTTTACCATCCCACGAATAATCAGAGACTCATTTCTAATATGATGGGGAGCCTGTTTGAAGATAATACTGTGATACTTGGGGAACTCAATGCTAAAAATGTTATCTGGGGTAGCACTTGCACTAATATAAGAGGTATGGAATTTTAAAATGTGGCAAATGATAAGGACTCCTGGTCACTAAAAGACGGGGTACACACTTTCTGTTCACAGAGCTATGGTTGAACTGATATTTTGGATTTGACACTTATTAGCGATGCCTTGTTTCTTGCAGTTCCTGGAGAGAACTCAACAATATCGGTAGTGATCACCTTTCTATTTTGATTGAAATTGATTTTAAGGTTGATTCCACTGGGGTGGGGAATCTCTGCTGGAACTTCAGGAAAGCCAACTGGAATTTGTATGAAAACCTCTCACGTTATCTTATCGTGCAAGTACATCTTTCGGATGACTTGGAGGAATGTCAAAATTTGAAAATATTTAATTGTCAGTGAAATAATTAATGGAAGCCATGTGTAATTACTATGGAGATTTGAAAGAGATGACTATTTTTTAAAATAAGATTATGCCTTTAAGTTTCTTGTGTTATGATATCAAACTTTCCATGTATCCCACTGAGGACTCAGCTAGTCATTGATACAATGCCACGAAAAAGCACTGATAACACCTTTTTGGGCTCGTATGAATGAAAAAGACCACCTTGTAGAACATGGTGTTCTTTGTTCTTAGATGCTGAAAATAGTTTTCTCCAAATGTTTCAATATATGCTGTTCATTATCTTCATATGACTAGTATAGAAATGAAACTTGCAATTTTCATTTTTATTTTCAAAATTGAATTAATGATACTTGCTTATCAGTCAATGAAATCGAAACTCTTTGGAAAATTTCATACTAATAAAAATAATGTGGTGACTTTTCTAAACGTAATAATAAAGATATTACTACAAATGTACATAAGTGAGGTAATATTTTCCTTGCTGTTTTTGTTACTTTGTGGGAGCACCAAACACGTGGACCAACACTGTTTTCGAAGTGGGGGCAGCACATAAATGACCATATATTATCCAGGCTTCCATCCCAAGCCCGCTTTGTGATTAGCTAGAAACGCTAACTTCTTTATTATGGGGAAATCTACAGTATAATATAATAATAACCTTTCGATAAAGTCATAAGATCACAATATACATTACATATTACTGTAATTATGCAGTTGAATATTGGATGTAAATTATGTAGAGTCAAACGTATTATTAGCCATTGCAAGTAACAAATATATTTAAGTTGAATACCGAGATCAAAATTTTTTAAATAATCTTTTATAAAGTTTTCTTCTGAAAACAAAAATTCTTCTCTTTGGAATGAATACTGCGATTGCTGTTTTAAATTTTTAGGTATAATTTTTCAAACATTCTCCTTATCCTTTTCCCATGTTCGTTAATTGTGTCCGATAATTGCTTGTGTTGAATAGTTTCTGTTCACAAATCAACATACTGGTTTTTCCAAAAACTGTACTGAAAATATATTTATTAGTGGTATAGTATCAAAACTAGCAATCCCAATGAGCCTTTTTTTTTTATGGGGGGGGGGGGGAATTAAAAAGTGCTGAATTTTCTGCAATTTTGGAGATATTAATTTCCAATTGCCTTTATAAAAATTCTACCATTGTAGATTATTACTGTGCCATATTCCAAAAAAAATTTGTTTTTAAACTATGTGAAATACTTTAGAAATGATCCTTAATCAGTTTTGGAAAAAATAACGGGAGAATTGTAAATTATCATCATCATACCCCTCCACTTAATTCACCTTTATAAAGTTATTTTATTTTTATTTTTGTACGTCCATAATAAAGTATTTTACACAAATTTCTTTATTTTTTTAACCTTCATAGTCGCAGTTTAGCATATTACGCTATAACAAAAAAGGTAAAAAATTAATCGATGTCTGAAGAGGGATTGTCCGATTGTACAAATTATTAAAATTCGGTGTCCAACGAATGAATTTTAGGAGTTCTAGCACATGAGAATTTCGCATCCAGCAGTTGTGTAGATGAAGAGATTTTCGATCAAATGTTCAAAGTTTCTGTTGCATTTCGACTGCGAATATCAAAAGTGGACCGCAACAACGCTCGAAGAAAGATTCGTGCTCACTACGAGCATATTTCCGAGTCTTAAACAGGTCGTGTCATCCGATCGAAAGAAGCTGGTTGGGAAAATCGAAAGTTCGTTCTATATCTGGGTCGAAGGGGTGCAGCGAATAGACCAGTGTTTCCCAACAATTTTGTGACATGCCCCACCTAAACCTTTCTAAAATTCTTATGTCCCCCTAAATAACATATACATAATTTTTTATAGTAAAAAATTGAATTGTTCACTTAAGAAATTAAATGATAGGTTTTAGGAAGAAATCACTAGGAAATTGTTAACGAAACACAGTAAGTAAATTTTCAATACTTATAATGAAAAACTGAAATTCAAATTCGGAATAATTTTAATAAAGATTTTTCTATATTAATTTATCATTTTAATTTAGTGAGATCCTTGCGCTTGATGCTTTCTGCACAGAGATTTCATGTTAGTTTCCAATTTGGTTAGAATCAGGCTCAAGTCTTCCCGTTGTGTTATATCCAGCCGATTTCTTTTTTTTACCAGGGAATCATTTACAGCACTAAATCCACATTCAACTAAATATGAAAATGGAAACGGTAACAATAGTTTTCTCGCACATTTGGTTGAATTTGGGTATTTGATTTCTGTTTCCTCACAAAGCCATGCCATCGCTCCTTTTATATTAAATAAAGTTTTAACTGACTCATCATTTTGCATTTCTGCGAGTTCTTCTTGATACTGCATATTTGATATATCAGACAAATCCACTAACATTGGCTGCATCATCCATGTTGGAAAATGAATTTGTTTTAAATCAGAAAATCTTTCTTTTAAATCAGCCGATAGAATTTTCAGATGATCGACAATAACAAGTATAGCGGTATCAGTCACTTCACATTTTTGGAGCCAATGAAACTGTTCAAAGTTTTTGTTGTTAATCTATTTCTGACATAACTCAATAAGGGTAATGAAACCAAATATCTTCGCTTTTGCATCGACAAGAGTTTTAGTTGTTCCTTGAAGTTGCTTATTATATATATTTAGTTTTTTCAAAGATATCGGTTAAATCAATCACAAATGTTTTACCATCGACTGTTAACAGATACTTCATTTCAGGTTTGTCAATTAAAAAATCACTAAGAGTATCACACAGTTCCATAAATCTTTTCAAGCAGTTCCCTTTAGAGAGCCATCTCACTTCAGTGTGAAGTAAAAGTCTCACATGGTCTGCATTTTGTTCTTCACAAAATAGCTTGGAGAGACAATCACATTTGGCATTAGCTATAATAGCATTGATACACTTTATTACTGATTGTAGTACTTAATTTAGAACAGGTTTTTAGCTACCAAGTTTTCCCTATGAATAACACAATGCACAAGAATCATTTCTGGATTCTCATTTTTCATCAATTTTAAGCAGCCATTTTTCTTACCCATCATATTAGGAGCACCATCTGCAGCACAAGATATTATACTTTTCATTGGCATATTATTGACATCTAAGAAGTTTTTTAGCTTATTATATATATATCTTTGGAGGTAGTGGTGCTTTCTAATCTTTTTCAGAACAACATTTCTTCAGCAAAATGCCCTTTATCAATATATCTTACGTAAGTTATCAAGACTGCCTCACTGTCTCTCAAAGTATATTCATCTATTTGCACTGAGAATTTTCTTGTTTTCAGCTTTTCAACAAGTGTTTTTCAATATCTTCACTCATTTCGTCTATTCTTCTGCTAACAGTATTGTTACTGAGTGGCATAGTTTTTACATCTTTTTCAAGAACCGTTTTAAGAAATTCTGATATTTACGGTTTTATTCAATTCTCTCCTATAGTATGATTTTTTTCCAGATTTTGCGATGAATAAAGAAATTTGATAACTAGCCTCAAGAATACGATTATGAGTTGAAGTATGAGCAGTAAATAGTGACTTTAATGTTGTTCTCTTATCAAAATTTTTCTTTAAAGTTTGAAAGTACTTGAAATCTGAATTAATATGAGCACTATGTTTCGCCTTCAAATGCGCCTCAAGACGACCTCGTTTCATTGATTCGTTCATCAACCATTGCTGGCATAAAAGACAAAAATGAAACCGCTCATCTTGGACAGCGGGTATGAACCCAAATTTTAAATATTCTTCCGAATATTGACGAATTTTTATTTTTTTTTTGCTTGCAACGCTCATTTTACTATGGGCTGATTGAAATAAGTATAAGATCAATTAAAAACTAAAACTAAAGTATGTGTTAAAATTAATTTTATGTGACAGAGTAAACGTATACAAAAAATGTATCTTTATTTAAATGTATATAACACATTTACCACACTGCTACCGCAAAATAATATATTTTTTCGTTTTGACAAATTTTTCTGGAAAATTATGCTTCTAAAATTAAAATAAATAAAAATCAAATCAAATACTTATCAATTATATTTATACAATGTATATAAATTTTAAAACAATGAGACTTTTTCAACAGTTTTTACGGATGCTTATTTCAAATTAACACAAACTGAATGCTGCGTAACACTACAGAAGTTGCGACGGGCCATTCAGATGCGAACAACTGCGTTGTTTAACGAGATTTTAAATCGTCCGGGGTTCTCAGTGGAGCCTGCCGTCTGTCGCAGAGAGGTTAACTTGACGACGTCAAAACCCCAGTTGATATTTTGGTCTCGTCAAAGGAATTTATAATATTTATTGGCCGCAATTATTTAAGAATTTGCTTTTTTCCTTCAATTTTGGCACTAAAATATAGCATTGCATTTAAATGGTCCGGAAAAAAGGGTTAAATTCGTGTCGATTCAATTTTCGAATTGCCCCCCCTCAACAATCAAATTGCCGCCCTGTGGGGCGTGGGCCCCACGTTGGGAAACACCACT
>OU015503.1:119576893-119634393 GCA_907164885.2 Dolomedes plantarius | reverse complement strand
ATATATATATATATATATATATATATATATATATATATATATATATATATATATACAGTGCGTCAAATAAGTTTTAAGACTGGGTCTGTAAATAACTATATATATATGAAAATGTATATATATATATATATGACGAGCTCGCTACCTACACCCTTCCCAGTACGTCGTCTTACATCCAAACTTACTCCTTCTTAATCTATCTTTACTTAATTACTTTATTCAAGTTATGGTAGTCAATGAATTAAAAGGCCGGTGGCAAAGAACTACAATTAATATATCGAACATCGTTTATTTCCAAAATCTTAAGCTACCTGATTCAATCTGATAAATTAAATCCAACAGTCATCCAGCTCCCGCGAGACGCGTGACTATCTCCATCAAGAATTTCCAGCCGTCTGATTAAACGCTATTGTTTTTCTGCCATCAACAGCCACCGCGCATGCCCACATGATCTCTGTGACGCATACACCGGCGTTGAACCATAGGCGTGGCCACAGATGTCAATCAATCCAAAGGGAATTTCCCCGATTTCTCTCGATGTATTTCGAACCAAGATATGAGAATAGTGGCGAATTACGCCACGACAATAAATTAATTACTAAGCCCCCTTTAAATTTAGAATAATTATTTCGTTCCCGCTTTAGTCCGACAACTTTCCCCCCCGTCCCCCCCGTCCCACATAAATGGAGTAGTTAATTCCATCCGGCAAGTCTTCAGAAGAGAAAAACTAAGATTATATTTCAAAATCCCAAATAACTATCAACCGAAAAAGATTGCTGAGTAGGGACGTCTCCCCAGTCAACACAAATTAAATTAAACCTAACCCAAAATTTTATCTATTCACGCCTAGCCAGATTGAATCAAGGTACTGATACATTTTACACAAGTCTCCGTATGAGACGCAATTGACATTGATGAGTTATTAATCATCACAATATAAATTTCCAAAATTACAAAAATCACTAAAAAACACAATTATCATCAAATCTTATTAAAGAAAAACACGAAAATGTCTCAACTACAGGTAAATATAGTAACCACTCAGATCTTGTTAACAAATGTAGAAGTCCAAATCTGTACAACCAAAAATAAAAATATCAACTCTGTAAATCGGACGCTGTACATCACTCTTCATCTGTACACAAAACCCAAAAAACATATTTTTCGAAATTACATCATAATATTACACTTGTTTTATGAGATCCAAATTGATAAAATATACACAAAGTAGCTTAAAAAAGAGCGTTTAATTTTTTTTTTTATATATTTTTAATTTAAGACAGCACACAACGTTTAACCACATAAGTGGAGTCAAGAGGGTGTTAGGCACCCAACATATAAAATCAATTAAGAGATGGATCTCTGAACTTTACATTATTGCTATTTCTTTATACAAAAAAAAGACACATCATAAAATTTTACCAACCCAATCAATAAAATCAAGAACACACAATTTGAATTTTAAAAATATATGAGAAACAGTAAATTGGAATCTAAGAATGTATGTAATCAACTTTCAAAATTATCTAGATTACTCAAAGCAGTTTCTTTTCTCAATGCTTATTACGCACTTTTCCTGATCACTCAATGACTTACTTAAAACTAATCCTAATGGCATGAGGAGGCATGTGAAACAGGCTCATGCCCGGTCAAAACATTAATCATTTTATTATTTATTGACAAAACATGTTAAAAATTCACATTTTTCAATATGCTATCCAAATCTTACCAATTTCAAGGCCAAAATATTTCGTAACTTTCACATCTTACATTAATGCAAATTCCACACCTCATTTTTTTAAATTATTATTTCGATATAGTAATATACACTTAACAATCAGAGGCCCTCCTCATTAACCTTGCCGGTCGACCAAAAATATACACTAAAAAAAACATTTAACACGATATTTATCAAAATGTAACTTAAAATATTACTCCATAACACTCAAATAAACACAAAATATATACAAGGGATGAAAATGACCATCGTCGCACCAGGAAATCAGAATCTGTAAAAATTTTAAAATTGCTCCTAATTTAGTACATTACTTTGCTTCCCCCCCCCCTCCCCAAGAACAAGATAGATACACAATTTAATTTCTTAATAGTATAACTTTAAAACATTACGAATTGTTGGTTAAATATCAATTAATTTTTCTTGAAACATGAAATATGTCTGTCAAACTCAAAATCCTTATCAAATCAACAAAACCTTCACAAAAACAACAAATTTTTCAGCAGTCATTAAATCCGCTGAGAAAAATATGAAAATTTTACATATCTTATCACAGATTTTTTTAAAAATGTATCAGTTAATATTCATTATATAACCCAATCAAGTGTTAACTAAAGTTTAACATACTCTTCAGTGAAACTGGGTGGGGAAGCTCTATGCGTATAAAATTGTATGGGTTTCAAAAATACAAAAATACTCAATTCAATAACATAAAACTAATCTCATCAAAAATAATATTCCTAAAAAACCCATATCGTATTTAACATTCTGACACAGTATTATAATCAATACACACATTATCGTTTTAATCAAACAGTTCTTTCGAAAACCAAGCTTAACTCATTTCACATAAAAGTTTAATAAAACGGAGCTTACCAGACTTTATTTATCCTGTCAAACTAAAAAAAAATTTACTTTTTCTGCACGAATTTTTTATTTTTACACAAAATCTTCTTCTGTTCTCCGGATGATGTTTGATAAAAAGTCGCCTCTGCTTTAGATGACCGAAAACCATGGCGTTATCGTTTTGTTTTAAAACGCAGATCTGACAGTATTCCTGTTGCTTAGCAAATTCACAAACCACGCACCGCTGTCTTTAAAAACATAACTCACGCTGGTTGCAGAGTCGGGAGAAAAAAAAAATTACATAACTTCCTCGTTTCGAGGTCTTTTGGCGAAAAACAGCGCAGAGAGAACGAAACTCACTGCGACACACCCACGATGACTCTCTCTGGGAGAAAAAAATTGAAGAACAACTCGTGAGCGCGATGATTCGACGACTGATGAAAATCGGAACGGCAAAGTTATCCTCGCCGCGCAACGGTGTTGGCACAATTGGACACTCCGAAGACACAATGCAGCAAACAGCAGGCAAAGCGTTGTTAATCCACACAATTGAAGTCGAAACATCATGTAGGTCGAATGGTATCCCGACTGGAACTCTGCGACGGCAATCGTTGTCATTGGTTTCTGCACGAAGCATCAGCACGAAAATTGCAGCTCCAAACCTAAATATTTTACTCTACCAACGCGTCAACGCAGTCACGAGGGAGCATGACGAGAACTTGGATAAAATTTTATTTTTTAACTTACATTTTTAAAAGCTGTGGGGTGATTATTTTCCCTCGCGAGATCCCAAAATCCTGCTCGACTGTTGACGAGCTCGCTACCTACACCCTTCCCAGTACGTCGTCTTACATCCAAACTTACTCCTTCTTAATCTATCTTTACTTAATTATTCAAGTTATGGCAGTCAATGAATTAAAAGGCCGGTGGCAAAGAACTACAATTAATATATCGAACATCGTTTATTTCCAAAATCTTAAGCTACCTGATTCAATCTGATAAATTAAATCCCACAGTCATCAAACTCCCGCGAGACGCGTGACTATCTCCATCAAGAATTTCCCGCCGTCTCATTAAACGCTATTGTTTTTCTGCCATCAACAGCCACCGCGCATGCCCACATGATCTCTGTGACGCATACACCGGCGTTGAACCACAGGCGTGGCCACAGAAGTCAATCAATCCAAAGGGAATTTCCCCGATTTCTCTCGATGTATTTCGAACCAAGATATGAGAATAGTGGCGAATTACACCACGACAATAAATTAATTACTAAGCCCCCTTTAAATTTAGAATAATTATTTCGTTCCCTCTTAAGTCCGACATATATATATATATATATATATATATATATATATACAGTGGAATCTCGATCGATCGTTTTCGGATCGATCGTTTTTCCGTATGTGTCTTTCATTTTATCCAGTCCCAATGATCGTATTGCTCTGTTATGTTTCCGCATCTATCGTTTTCCCGCATTTATCGTTCATATCATTCGGTCCCTTGAAAAACGATAGATCGAGACTCCACTGTATATATATATATATATATATATATATATATATATATATATATATATATATATATATATATACACACTCATGGACAAAAAAATTAGCGCACCAAGAAATAATTGCGCGATTGTAACGAAACTTGCAATGAAGGTACATGTCGGGGAGATCTGCAAATAATTAGAAATGCAGCGTGATTGCGCATTACGTATAGCTGGTAGAGGGCGTTGAACATCGTACTCTGTGTAGTATGAAACAGGTAACCAAAGCTTGTTTGAGTGTGCTGAATCATTTACAAAGGAAGAGCTGAGATAGACATGCCATTACGCCGTGTTCGAAGACAATATAAGCAGTTGTCGCAGTTTGAGAGGGGGAGAATAGTCTGGATGATGGAAGCTGTGTGGTCAGCTTGGCGAGTTGTTCGTCAATTAGGCCGCTCTGATTGTGTTGGGACCAGTGGACCCGAGAGATGTCATGTACCGAAGACCGGGCTCAGGACGCCCTCGACAGACCAGTCGTCGAGAAGACCGCCACATCGTAAGAAATGCCCGCGTACAGCCAACTGCTTCATCGGCCGCCATCCAGGCACAGGTAGCACCTTCACTAGGGGCCTCTGTGTCTTCTCGAACCATACGAAGGCGCCTGGTTGAAGGACAGTAGGTATCGCGGCGCCCATTACGTGTGCTGCCCTTGACGCCCATTACGTGTGCTGCCCTTGACGCCCACCCATCGTCGCCTCCGTTTGGAGTTTTGCCGCTTACAAGGAAACTGGACTGCAGTGGAATGGAACCAGGTCGTCTTTAGCGACGAATCCAGATTCAATCTCGGCAGTGATGACAATCGTGTTCGTGTGTGGAGAGCCCGTGGTGAACGCTTCAATCCTGCCTTTGCTGTACAGCGACACATCGCTCCCACTGCTGGTGAGATGGTATGGGGTGCCATTGCCTACAATAAACGGTCACCCCTAGTATTGTTCCGTGGCACCATGACAGCCCAGCGGTATGTTCATGAAATCCTGCAACCACATGTGTTGCGACTCATGCAACGGCTCCCTGGAGCCATTTTTCAACAAGACAATGCTCGGCCTCATACGGCAAGGGTGTCACAAGACTGTCTCCGCACTGTTACCACCCTTCCTTGGCCAGCCCGATCCCCAGATTTGTCTCCAATCGAGCATATCTGGGATCATTTGGGACGACGAGTTGGGCATCCCACGAGTTTGAACGAACTAGAGGCAAGGTTACAGCAAATATGGAACGAAATGTCTCAAGACATCATACAGAACTTGTATGACTCAATGCCCGATAGTATCGCATCGTGCATTCGCGCTAGAGGGGGTCCAACGGAGTATTAACTCCTCCGTTCTTTTGCCTTTTTCTCTGAAATAAATTATGCTTTTTCTTTGATTTTCTTCTCATTTACTTATATCAAAGTAGTCATTACGTATTTAAAATTTCGTTTCATTTTGACGACTCCTTCGTGGTGCGCTAATTTTTTTGTCCATGATTGTATATATATATATATATATATTCAATAGAAATCTACATATTAAATCACGTATAGAGTTGAAAAATTAACGTAAGGAACTTCGTTCCTGACGGGGTCCCCCGACTGCACAATTTTTTTTTGTTATTATTCAATATTTGTGCTTCATTGATTTTGTGTTTTAAATTATTTCTATAAAGGAAAATTTTCATAGTTACTAAAACTTTGAAAATGTTAATTTAGATGTTTTTAAATCGGAGTTTTAGTTCATTCCTGGCAAGAACACTTTTTAATCATAGGCAGTATAGCCAATACAGGAGAACCAAATTTGAGAATTAAGTTGGATATCATTAACCATTTATTTTTTTTTAACTCTTAGCTTCTATAAGAAATGTAAAGGTATTCGATACTAAGCTAAGCTCTTTTATATTTTCATCCAAAAAATATATATATATATATTGTTTTTTTCTACTTATTTACACTCAGACTTTACATTTTAAACAAGAGACGTTTGATGTATAGATTTCTTTACATTTCTATTACACTTTTGCATTAATTTTAATTATATGAAAAATAGTAAGTGCAATCCACTTATATGCGCTTTACCCCACAGTAATAACCATTGCAAATGATTCAGCTGCGAAACTTTAATAAACTAATATTCTTTGTTCTATCTTCATTACTAGGTCATTTGAAAAGGAGGTGTGAAGAAGACAGCCCTAGAGAAAGAAAGCTCCATCGTTTGGACGATAATTTTCGGAAGGATGATTTAGAGTCGTTCGTTAATTCCGACAACAAGGTTTCATCCTCATCGTCTTCCTCTGATGACGATACTTCATCGTCGTCTTCCTCCTCCTCCGAAGATTCTTCATCGTCATCTTCCTCCTCCTCCGAAGATTCTTCATCTTCCGACGACGATGACTCATCATCCAGCTGCAGCTCGTCGTGTTCAAAATGCTCTTCAAGTTCCAGTTCGGAGTCTGATGATGAGGAAGTCGAGCAACCAAGCCAAATTTTGAACTGGACTTACAACAAGTTATCTTTGTTACAAGATGAAGAATCAAACCTCAGGAGGTTCCTTCTACTGAAAAACATCAAGGATCGAGTGAAGTTATTAAAACGGAATTACAAGAAACAAAGACTCACTTTCGATTGGGCATATTACAAGCTCTCTTTAATCCCAGATGTAGATTCGAATCTCAGGAGGTACCTTCTACTGAATAACCTCATGACTCGAATGTTTTCATCAATGGAATCTTACTGGTGAATAGGTAAGTTAACCTTTTTTTAAGGCTAATTTTTTTATATATGTAGTTGTAAATAATTGGGGATTTTCAATTTGTAGATGTTTCTAGATACGGCAAAGCGTGAAACTTTGCTTCACTCATTATTAACAGTAGATAAAATGTAGGGAATGTGACTCCTTTGTATGTAAGATGCGAAAAGCTTATTGTTGCAATGGCATGAATTTCATTTTGGGCGTTATTCACGTCTTTCGTCAGGAAAAATTTGATTGAGGGTATCGACAGGATTTTCTTAAAAAATTCGTTTCGAGGACCAAGATGTTACATTTATATCAGCTTACCAAATAAGTATAAAGATATCGATCCTGAATGACGCAAGTGATAAATTGGTGTTACCCGTCGAAAGATGTCACTTAGATTCAGTTTTTCAATGGTTTGTGTAAGAAAAATAACATTATATATAAATACGCACATATATATGTATATATGAATATTGACAAATGTTTCATATGTTGTACTGTGATATTTCAATTACAATAGATGTCTTTATAAATTTGATTCTACCTATTCGGTGTATATTTTTTTATAAATTTCTCATTATATCTGATAGTATTAGAATTCGATGTAAGAAAATAGACTCTTGTTATTTTTAGCGGTCTATATAAATACTTATGGAACTTATGAAATAATGAGAATAAGATTTTGAGCGAAATGACATCGTTGTGCATGTTTCTTTGTGTGTCGAAATGAAACATCTGAAGCAGTAGTAAATCTAGCTTTTCTTTTGGACAATTATTGTTTTTCACTTTTAATCTTTTCGATATCCTTTTTGGAATTTTTTATTATAAGGTATATTTGTAAAGCGGTTTTTTTGTATATAGTAGATTTTTTAGTAAATTTTTATCGATGTATAATAATTACTCGTGTTTGAAATTACTAATTAAATAGCTTTTGTGCTATTAAAAATTATCGTGTAACAAATTTCAAGTGACATCATTTAAATTGTTTTTATTATTTTACTTTTGTCTCACCATCTATTTTAAGATGTTTTCATTACTTCTGTTTTAGGACACATCTTGCCATGTTTCCATACTTTCGATTAGATGCCACCATATATCTTTCACTTATTTCCCTACGACCAAGAATCCCGCATTCCACATGCAGAAGAAAATTTCTTTCATTCTTGTGACGATTCTATATGCCTGAGGATTCATCATTTCAAAACCTCCCGAGGATTCCAGTTATTGAGGATTTATCCTTTGTTTCATTTTCCTGCAGATTCCATTTGCTGACGATGCATCGTTTCATCTTCATACTATTCATATTCATCGTTTCATACATTACATCACTTCACACATTTCATATTCATCGTTTCATCATACTATTCATATTCATCGTTTCATCTTCATACTATTCATATTCATCGCTTCATACATTACATCACTTCACACATTTCATATTCATCGTTTCATACATTACATCACTTCCCACATTTCATATTCATCGTTTCATCCACACAATTTTTTCCCTCGGGGGAGCCTGTAACCCCTAGAGGGCGCGTCCCCAGGTGGCGGATAGGGGAATGCCTCTATTGGTTACCCAATAGGTGGTAGAAGGGAAATAAAATACCTTCCGCGGACCAACAGGCATCGAGGTCAATTCGGTCTTCAGCCTAGTTGTGCTTAATACTGTATCATCCGTCGCGCATGTACTTGAGGAATGCGCTCAGCTTTTAGGCAGAGGGACCTTCCTGTTCGTCAAATGAGCTACAGTCTCCTCATAGAAAATGCCTTCCAAGAAATCTTTGTGTTCTTCAATGCAACATTAACGGACTAAGTAAAGGAGCTACTAGGACTTCATGTAGAGGTTATTTCACTGCAAGAGACGAAACTTAACGAGAGGCGTCTTCTGAACGTGAAGGGCTATGTTATAGTCCGTAGAGACAGAATATCAGAGGGTGGTGGTCTCATATTCCTATGGTTCATGGACTTTAGAAAAAGATGAGTGTTTTTTTTAAATAATGTTATTCCTTTAAAAATTTTATAGTAATGTTTTTGCTAAATTATTATGATTTGTTTAATTTAATTAAGGCCGGTTAATTAAAAACTGTTTCTCTCTCAATCCAATGTGTTTAAAATACCACGTGTATTATAAAAATATGCCACTCTAAATTTAAAATGCTGAAAATCGCGAATTTCTACAATTCGTTTGTTCTATAATGGCATCTGAAAGTTAATAATTCTTAGGATCTGTAATTTTCTGTAAAAATTTCATATTTTGAATATTTTATATAAAAAATATATATTATTTTTTAAGTGTACTACAAAATAAATTTTGAGTATACTTTTAAAAAATACTATATATTAATATACTACTAATATACTATTAAGAAATAATTTGATGTAGGAAAATAGACATTTCTTGCTATATTTAGCAGTCTATATCAATCCATATGAAACTTAGGAAGTAATGAGAATAAGATTTAGAGCCAAATGACATCGTTGTCCATGTTTTTTTTTCTGTGTTGAAATGAAACATCTGAAGAAGCAGAAAATCTATCTTTGATTCAAATACCTTTAACGGCATTATTCATCGCAATTTTGGATAAACTTTTTCTGTTGGATAATTATTGTTTTTCATTATTAATCTTTTCGATATACTTATCAAAATTTTGGGAATTTTTTAATATAAGACATATTTGTTTAGCAGTTTTTTTTTTGCATGTAGTGGTTTTTTTAGTATATATTATTCGATGTATAATTATAAGAATTATTTAACAACTCGTGTTGGATATTGCTAATTAAATGGCTTTGGTGCTATTTAAAATTTTCGTGTAACACATTTAATGTGAATTCATTTAAATTGTTTTCTATATATTTCTTCTGTGTTGCCATCTTTTCTTAAAGGTTTTCCCATACTTCTGTAATAGGACAGACACATCTTGCAATGTTTCCATACTTTGCAAGAGATGGTACCAAATTCTTTAACATCTTTCCCTCTTGCCAAGAATCCCTCATTACATCTGGCAAAGATATTTTTTTTCATTCTCTTGAAGATTCTGTTTACTTGAGGATTCATCATTTTCCAAACCTCCGGAGGATTCGATTTTTTGAGGATTTATCATTTCAGTTTCCTGCAGATTCCATTAGGTGACGATACTTCATTCGATACTGGTGAATAGGTAAGTTAACCGTCTTTGTTAAGGCTCATTCTTTGATAAATGAAGCTGTAGATATTTTGGGATTTTGAAGCCGTATTTATCTCTAGATACGGCAAAGCGTGAAGCTTTGCCTCACTTGATATTAACAGTAGTCAAACTATAGGTGAATCTGTCTCATTTGTATGTATGATTCGACAAAGGCTCAATGGCACGAATTTTATTTTGTTCGTTATCCACGTCATTAGTCAGGAGAAATTTTATTGAGGGTATCGACAGGATTTTCTTAAATAATTCGTTTAGAGCACTGAGATATTCCATTTATATGTTTTTGCCAAATCAGTATAAAGATATCGATCCTGAAAGCTGCAAGTGTTACATTGGGGTGACCAGTCGATAGATATGTCACTCAGATTTTATGTAGGAAAATTTTATGTAGGAAAATGGACTCTTGTTACTTTTAGCGTTCTATATAAATACGTATGGAACTTAGGAAATAATGAGAATAAAATTTAGGGGCAAATGGCCTCGTAGTGCATATTTATTTCTGTGTCGAAATGAAACATCTGAAGCAGAAGTATACCGAGCTTTCATTCAGATAATTTTAATGGCATTATTCATTACAATCTTAGATATACTTTTTCTTTCGGATAATTATTGTTTTTCCTTTTTAATCTTATCCATATACTTTTCGAAATTTTTGGAATTTTTTATTATAAGGCATATTTGTTCAACAGTTTTTTGTACGTAGTTAGTTTTTTAGTATTTATTAATTGATGTATAATTGTAAGAATTATTTAATTTGTCATGATTGAAATTACTAAATAAAAGGTTTTCGTGATATTTAGAATTATCGTGTAACAAATTTGAAGTGAAATCCTTTAAATTGTTTTTATAATTTTACTACTGTCTCGCCATCTTTTCTTAACTGTTTTTCCATACTTCTTTTTTAAGACGCATCTTGCCATGTTTCCATAATTTCCATTACATGCCACCATAATCCTTTCACTTATTTCTTGCGGACAGGAATAATCATTCCATGTGCAGAAGATAATTTCTTTCATTCTCTTGACGATTCTATTTGCTGAGGATTCATCATTTCAAAACGTCCCGAGTTTTCTAGTTATTGAGGGTATATCATTTATTTCATTTCCTGCAGATTCCATTTGCTTACGATGCATCGTTTCATCTTCATACTATTCATATTCATCGTTTCATACATAACATCAGTTCACACTTTTCATATTCATCGTTTCATACATATAATTTTTTCCCTCGGGGGAGCCTGTAACCCCTAGCGAGCGCGACCCCAGGTGGCGGACAGGGGAATGCCTCTATTGGTTAGACCAATAGGTGGTAGGAGGGAAATAAAATACCTTCCACGGACCAACATTCATCGAATTCAAGTCAGTCTTCAGCCCTAGTTGAGCCTCTCTTCAAATGAAGCTGCATACTATCCTTCGCCATGGACCAGCCGCATATATTTGTTTCAAATACTGTATCGTCCGTTGCGCAGGTCAATCTTGGAAGCGCTCAGGATTTAGGAAGAGGAACCTGTTAGTAAAATGAGCTACAGTCTCCTCATAGAAAAACCTTTCAAATCGAGTGTTTCAATTGAACATTGACGGACTATGTACTGGAGGTAATATGGTAAAGCTCGACCAGATTTTGGAAATCGCTGATAGAATTCATGTGGAGATTATTGCACTTCAGGAGACTGAACTAAACGGGAAGCGTCTTCTGGATGTGAAGGGCTATAGTGTTGTCCATAGAGACAGGGTATCAGGGTGTGGTGGTCTCATGTTCCTTATCCGAGATGTTAGCTTTCAGAGGCTCCCGGATATTAACACTGCATCTTTAAATCTTGAATATCTACGTATTACTATTCTTTCTTAGGAAAGTAATATAACCATAAAAAATATTTAACATCCCCCGAATTATCAGAGACTCAATTCTAATATGATGGAGAGCTTGTTTGAAGATAGTACTTAGTACTGTGATAATTGGGGAACTCAATGCTAAAATTGGTACCTGTGGTAGCACTTGCACTAATGCAAGAGGTCTGGATCATGAAAATTTGGCCAATGATAAGGCCTTTTTGTCACTTAATGACGGGACAGACACTTTCTGTTCACACAGCTATGGATCAACTCATGTCTTCGATTTGACATTTATTAGTCATGGCTTGTTTTCTTACAGTTCCTGGATACTACTAATGGAGCATAATGTTATGCTGTGTTTTATACCTATTGCAGTGAGAGAAATCGGTGTTACGTATCCGAAAAAAGTTTGATCCAAGCTCCTGGACAATTGATATATGTTCTTTGATAACATATTTTTTTTGTAAATCTTAGTTCCTTTCTTTTCTTGCACATTGGTCTTGTCTTTCCTTCCGTCAAAAAACAATACTTTATTTTCTGTAACTAGCTTTAGACTTTCTTTTATGTACATTTTTCATTTCTTTATTAGTTCTCGTCTAATTTTCATTCTGTCAATTACTGTGTTTCTTTCTTTATCACTAATCAGACCAACATCCTGAAGTGAGAGTCTTTCAATTGTTGCAGCAGTTTTGTCATACTCCAGTTCGATCACAAACAAAATCTACTGTCATTCAATGATATGCATACTTTGCAACTTCTGAAAATCTCCTCCTTGGCATCCTATGAGATGATTTGCAGTCATGTAAGAAATCTTGGATTACGCCGGATTCGAAAAGCAAGGACTGAAATTGAAGTAGGCATCAAAACGGTTTTAATTCAACATATAAACTTTGATGC
The DNA here is from genome assembly GCA_907164885.2 of Dolomedes plantarius. Classification (NCBI taxonomy): domain Eukaryota; kingdom Metazoa; phylum Arthropoda; class Arachnida; order Araneae; family Dolomedidae; genus Dolomedes; species Dolomedes plantarius. The sequence continues at coordinate 119,621,638 of OU015503.1, read as the reverse complement.
CAAGGATTATATTGATATGATTGAATAGAATAATGTTAAAGTAACAGAACTTGCAAAAAAGAGTCATAATTGTGATGACAAACTAGAGCAGTTTATAAAGAAAGGAAAAGAATCTGATTATGACAGTCTTAAAGAATCTGATTATGAGAGTATTGAGTTTAATAATTTACCATGTCACACACAAGCAGTAGAAAGGATTGTTAAATTAGTTACCGAGTCATCCTTTCTCCGTGTGTGCCACTTTTGAAAGAGATGCGTTGATAAAAACAAAAATACAATCTTAAAAGTTAATGTCAAAATTTGAAACAAAATTAAAATCGTCATTGAAATAAGTATGCATTTGACATCACCAGAAAATATTGACAAACGTCGGAAACTTTCATCCCAGAAACAGAAAAGTTGATAAATAAGCTTAAAACCAGTAAAAAGTCTAAAATAAACGCGAGAAAAAACAAAACACGACACTTCCAGTAGCGAAGAAGATGAAATACATTTGAAATTATCAGATTCTACAGATTCCGAGGGAATAGAATTTGATGAGGATAACTGTGTTGGTTGTGGAGAAGAATACAATACCACAACCAAAACTGATGACTGGATAAAATGCATAAGGTTCCTGTAGTGGTTCAATGAAACGTGTACAAACTATCAAGACCTTTGCCAAAAATGTAGTAAAATTTTACAAAAAGTGAAGTGTTGAAATTATACTTCAAATGTTGTTTATTCGAATTTTATTCACTCATTTTCCGTGATATAATTCCATCTTTACAAATTGCTATATGTTTCTCATGATTAACTATATGAAATGTGTTGTTTTTTGCTATTTTAACTTCACTTTTTCTTTCTTGTATTGGATGGCCATCTCTCCTCGGCTTGAAGGAGAGATGGCCATCTGCTATTTTAATTTCAAACTGTTTCCCACTTTTGTTCTGAATTTTTAATAATTTTTTGCCCAAAATATGATGAGTATATGTATAAGAATTTTAAATATGCATAAATATTTCTTGTGGTTGCATTCTAAGAATTTTTATCTCAATCTTTAAAAATTATGGCCATCTATCCTTGAGTTACCCATATATCTAACTAGCTGAAAACCCGCACTTCGTTACGGAGTACATTAAAATTAAAAACAACGGTCAATGTATGCAATTAATGTCAAAACAATAAATAATATATATATATATATATATATATATATATATATATATATATATATATATATATAATAAATTCAACGATCAATGTATGCAATTTATGTAAAAAAGCAAAAAAATATATTTATAAAAAATCGTAAGAGCTATTTTTATAGACAAAATAATGTGGAAGAAAACATTCAAATTAAACCTAATAGAACATACTAAAGAATATAGTACAGTTAATGTAGTACAGTTTGAGGAACTTATCTTTTACTTTATTTTAATATTTTTTGGGATAATGTCCAATCGTCTGCCGCATTAGAAAGAAAAAAAAATATTTTTTTTGTCTATTTCGTTCTAATGCACGTGACGATAAATTAATTTAAAGTACCAGAAAAAGAAATCACGTGATCGACATTTAATAAATAAAATTCTAAAAATTAATCTTTAAAAATTCACCAAAAATCAGAAAAGGGGGGTAAAGATTCGAAAAAGATTTCATTTTAAAGGATTTTTTAGGATCATTCCCGTAATATAAATTATATAACCCTGAAATTATTATTTTAAATGTAAACTTAAAAAAAGTTACTAAAAAAGTTTAAAAATCTAATTTAAAAAAATCTAAGAGGAATTTTTCAAATATCTTTCTTCGTGAACCCCTACACTATAAGAAGAATCGCCATGCAAAATTTCAGCCCTTTAGGTCCAGCTATTTGGTCTGTGCGTTGTATGTCAGTCAGTCATTCAAACAGTCAGTCAGTTACAGAACTGTTTTATATATATAGATGACATCATTTCTGGTTATACGAGTATTTGTGTTACTTTTTTTGTTTAATTTATATATATTTGTGGTAACAGTGATAATAATATACATATTTTGTGTTGATAGTGATAATAATATATACTTTCTGTGATATAAGTGATAATAATTGTCGTAACGCTTTTCAACGCCTTATAAGCGCTTAAGAATAATTCAAATACTTTAATAACGATTCAATTTGTAAAAGGGGGTGTAAACCATACGCTTCCTTAATTTGTAGTTTTTCCCCAGACACTCTTGGTTTTTCTGAAAATGCATCTCTTTTCGAATCAACAAAACTCTTATCGGAATCGGACACATTCTTCCTTAATCCTTTAATCTCCAAAAATCTGGCAAACTTACATTTGGCACGATAAATCGCCCTTCCCCGCAAGACGCAGAAAAAGATAACCATTGAATTTCAGCCTTTGGCGACGTTTTTGGCGACCTCGAAGACGCCAAGCCCACATCTGCTTTCCTCAGCAGACATCACGTGACCATCCAGAGGAGAGCAGATGCTGGAATTTACGACACAGAACTTCGCCAGTTCCCGGCCTATGAAGATGTCTCAGGCAGTCGTTCCGTCGTCGCCCACTATTCATCAAGCATGGAAGCCGCCTTGGCACTAGGCCTTCTCCAAATAATAACTTTTGTAATGCGGCATTAAGCCATTGGGACCATAAGTCCATTCTCTTTCTAATAATTTGAAATAAACAAAATAAATGATCACTCATTTAACTTTGTCATCATTTCTGTCACCTAGTATTCTTACTTTTTCAGCTCTACAAAAGTGTTAATACCGAGACAAGCGGCCATTGATGTTCATTTTTTAACTTTTCCAACTTCTGACAACTCTGAACGCGTGCTACCCAATTAGCAGTAGTACAATAATATATACTTTCTGTGATAAAATGTTTAACTATGTATAGAGAATAGCTCATTGTCAAGTGTTTGGATTCTTAAGGTCCTTTGGAAATGCATTTCTAAATGCAATGTCTGCAGTATAAGTGTCATAATGTCTGTAGAGTATAGCTACTTCTACCCGCACTTGGATGTATATAATTTGAAGTGGCACTCTAAATGAATTTGATACAAACACAGTTTATACGTGAAACAATGTTTATTGAATTCGTTGCACATATAGAATTGGCTTTTACAGCAATAAGCTTACGTACTACTTGTACGGAATATATATTAGCAATCAATAAAAATACTCTTTGCAAATACTCACAAACCAGCACAGAGTCAAACCAGCAGTTCTGCCACGTAAACTTTGGGTCCCCTAAGCACTAGCGCAGGATAGCACCTGGAGCTGCTTACCTCGTAGCTCCCTTAACTCGCTTATCTATCAACCTTAACTACCTTTTTTATTAATCAAGCTGCATGGTATTTATACCAAGCGCGTATGCTGAAATTAGCATATCTCAAGCAGCTTCTTTGATTTATTCACTCAAAAGTTCGATTCTTGTGAATCGAATCTTATGTATACCTTACATGTATAAATGAACGTAATTTTAATATCTGTTTTGCTTTTGCTGTTTTATGTTTTGTGAACTCAATAGTTGACATTCGTCTAATGTTGTTGCTTTTTAAAGAAACAGAATCTGGTAACTGCGAGTTGTTGTAACCGGCTTCATGAGGATGGGATTTTCTGCGTATATGAAATTAAAAGTAAGAATTACGTGTGAGTTCTTCTTGTACAACCAGCAATTTCTTTTCATAGTATAAAATTGCGTTTCAACAATAATGATTGTAATTTTATATTGTTTTCTGTGTCATTTAGTTTCGTTTGCCTTCATGATGATCCTCTTTTAAAACTAACCATAACATTATGTGAGGCATTATTTTAAAAACAACCGGTTACGCAATTGCTACAAAAGGAAATAGTGAACATTACATTTTTCACATTCGAATTTAGCATCTACGACCCCTTCAAACCATTTTTTATGGAAATGCACAGAGTTTTCACCAAATGTTAAAATATGTATTCTTCATTATTTTATAATGATTGGTGTAGAATAGATAGATAGATAGATTACATATATACATGCATGCATACATACATATATACATACATACATTTAAGGAAGTAAATACTTTTATTATGGACATCCTCTATATTTGCATATACATAAAAACATATGCATATATATACATATATATATACATATACATAAAAACATATGCATATATATACATATATATATACATATACATACATACATAGACATATATACATATATATACATATACATACATACATATACATATATACATATACATACATACATATACATGCATATATATACATATATACATATACATACATACATATACATATATACATATACATATATACATATACATACATACATATACATGCATATATATGCATATATATACATATACATACATACATTTAAGGAAATAAATACTTTAATTATGGACATCCTGTATATTTACATATTTATACATACATATGCATATATATACATATATATACATATACATACATACATATACAAATATACATATACATACATACATATACATGCATACATATACATATATACTTATACATACATACATATACATGCATACATATACATGCATATATATACATATATATACATATTCATACATACATACTTATACATATGCATACATACATATACATTTACATACATACATATACATATACATATACATCCATACGTATACATACATACATATACATATATATTCATATACATACATATATACATATAGATATATATACATATACATATATGTACATATATATACATATATATACATATATATATATATATATATATATATATATATATATATATATATATATATATATATATATATATATATATATACACGCGCACTATTAAGATATTTAAGATATTTTATCATTTCAGCAATTTCCTTTCATTCTACATTACATCCGGACTTTCTTTTCAAACTTGTCCTTTCATCGTGTTTTTATCGGAAGTTACAAAATATATCGATTCTCATCATTTTTAGGATATTTATAAATTGGAATGCATTATTGATCTATTTTGCAATGAATGACATTTAATGGTGAAACTTAGTAAAAAACACGACCATAAGCAACTGTCTGAACAATTCCCCCCCCCCCTATAAAAAAAAATCTGAAAAGGCTTCCGAAATTGGAAGCGAAAGAAATTAAGTCAAATCGAAAAGTTCAGTCATGAAATATTCATGATCCCCCAGAGCAGGTGCATTGAGTTTCTCTTGCGCCGTCCCGTCAACAGATGGCGCTGTTAAAACACGACCGTTATTTATTTTAGTTTTGTAGATAGGCCTGTTGTGACGGCTGGTACCTTTTCCCTTTTATGGCCCGTTTTTCAAATCTGTAGCGAATTGGGTGGAATTTAAAATATTTTCTTCTTCATGGAATTAGAGCTAAGAGTTTAAAAAAAGAACTCATATCAAAGAAATCGGTGGTTCTCAAACTTTTCATGTCTACGCCTCCACTTTTATTATCTTCTTACTGTACCCCTCCCCCGGACACCATATATGAACAGGTGGTTATCAAAATAATGGAAACACATGAATATTAGTGGTGTTTTTTACATTTTTGGGGCGCCCCTTTTTTTTCAGGAGATTATTTTGAATTTTGAAGTATATATATCTTTATATACACTCATGGACAAAAAAATTAGTGCACCAAGAAATAATTGCGGGATCGTAACGAAACTTGCAATGAAGGTACATGTCGGGGAGATATGCAAATGATTAGAAATGCAGCGTGATTGCGCATTACGTATAGCCGGTAGAGGGCGTTGAACATCGTACTCTGTGGAGTATAAAACAGGTAACCAAAGCTTGTTTGAGTGTGCTGAATCATTTACAAAGGAAGAGCAGAGATAGACATGCCATTACGCCGTGATCGAAGACAATATAAGCAGTTGTCGCAGTTTGAGAGGGGGAGAATCGTCGGGATGATGGAAGCTGGGTGGTCAGCTAGGCGAGTAGCTCGTCAATTAGGCCGCTCTGATTGTGTTGTGAGGAGGTGTTGGGACCAGTGGACCCGAGAGATGTCATGTACACGAAGACCAGGCTCAGGACGCCCTCGACAGACCAGTCGTCGATAAGACCGCCAAATCGTAAGAAATGCACGCGTACAGCCAACTGCTTCATCGGCCGCCATCCAGGCACAGGTAGCACCTTCACTAGGGGCCTCTGTGTCTTCTCGAACCATACGAAGGCGCCTGGCTGAAGGACAGTTGGTATCGCGGCGCCCATTACGTTTGCTGCCCTTGACGCCCACCCATCGACGCCTCCGTTTCGAGTTTTGCCGCGCACGAGGAAACTGGACTACAGCGGAATGGAACCAGGTCGTCTTTAGCGACGAATCCAGATTCAATCTTGGCAGTGATGACAATCGTGTTCGTGTGTGGAGAGCACGTGGTAAACGCTTTAATCCTGCCTTTGCTGTACAGCGACACATCGCTCCCACAGCTGGTGTGATGGTATGGGGTGTCATTGCCTACAATACACGGTCACCCCTAGTATTGTTCCGTGGCACCATGACAGCCCAGCGGTATGTTCATGAAATCCTGCAACCACATGTGTTGCCACTCATGCAACGGCTCCCAGAAGCTATTTTTCAACAAGACAATGCTCGGCCTCATACGGCAAGGGTGTCACAAGACTGTCTCCGCACTGTTACTACCCTTACTTGGCTTGCCCGATCCCCAGATTTGTCTCCAATCGAGCATATCTGGGATCATTTGGGACGACGAGTTGGGCATCCCACGAGTTTGAACGAACAGAGGCAAGGTTACAGCAAATATGGAACGAAATGTCTCAAGACATCATACAGCACTTGTATGACTCAATGCCCGATCGTATCGCATCGTGCATTCGCGCTAGAGGGGGTCCAACGGAGTATTAACTCCTCCGTTCTTTTGCCTTTTTCTCTGAAATAAATTATCCTTTTTCTTTGATGTTCTTATCATTTACTTATATCAAAGTAGTCATTACGTATGTAAAATTTCTTTTCATTTTGACGACTCCTTCTTGGTGGGATAATTTTTTTGTCCATGAGTGTATATATATATATATATATATATATATATATATATATATATATATATATATAGTGATTTCCGCTTATAAGAATCACGTTTGTTATTACTGTTTTTGATTCTTATAAGCGGTTGATTGTTATAGCCGAAATTTAGGCTTATGGAAGTGCTTCGTATTCCTTAAAAAAACAAGTTTAGGGACCAATATTTTTTTATAGAATATAGTGTATACATTGTTCTAATCTAAAGTAGCAGTAATGAAACTATGGGCATCAGGCTCTTTGGGGGATAGCGTAAGATGTCAAACCTTGTAGACCGTGCAGAAGGACAAATTGTAGAAGCGCGTTTAATTAGAGTATGTGTTACAACAGCCCCCATGGGTTTGGGTGATTACCGAGTTATGATATCGGAAGTCATAATGGCATACAGAGTTCACGGAAAGACATCCTCTGTGAAACAGAATAGTGGACGAAAGGGAAAGCTAAGTGAAAGAGACTGTCGGGTGTTGAAGCGGACTGTGACATCAAAAAAGAAGACAACTGCAGCCGAAGTGACCGTAGAGCCCCATCTGAATCTGCAGGCTCCAGTACCAGTCATTACAGGTAAGAGAAAACTTGAAAAACAAAACATTTACGGCAGAGTAGTAATTCCCAAGCCACTTGTAACAGATGTGAAAACAAACCTTCCTCTACAGTGGTGCCACGAGCACAAATCCTGGTCGAGTGATACGTCGAAATATGACATTTGGTTAGACGAATCATTGTTCACTTTGTTCCCTGCAACAGGACGTGCGTATGTCTGAAGAACACCCACAGAAGCGTATTATCATGCTTGTCTCATGCCAGCTGTCAAACATGGAGAGGAAATTTCTTAGGGTTTCGGCGGCCATCTCATGGTTTTCAAAAGGGATGTGTTGTAATTTCAAAACGGAAATTGACTGGGAAGGACTACGATAATGCTGGGTGATGATAATGCTCCGATCCATACAGCTAGACGTGTCAAGTCGTGGTTTGAGGAACATAAAGACCAAGTAAAACACCTTATCTGGCCTGCACAGTCCCTAAACCTGAATATCACCGAACTGCTGTGGTCTGTTTTAGGGAACAGAGTCAGGAATCAATATCCAGCAATAGCATCTCTACAGGAACATTGACGATTTATCCATAAAGAATCGTATAATAGTCCCTTAACCACTATTCATGACTCTCATAATTCACTTCCTTAGTGAATCCAGGTGGTATTATATGCCATAGATGGTCCTATGCCATATTAATAAAGACTTTCGTATTTTTCCTAAGTGTCTCCTTTATTTTGATAACCACCTGTATATATATATATACATATACATATATATATATATATATATATATATATATATATATATATATATATATATATATATATATATACAGTGGACGCTCGTTAATTCGAACTCGGTTAATTCGAACTTTCGGTTAATTCGAACTAGTCAAAAGGTTCCAAAAAACATGTATCGGAGTTAATGTTAAAAATATCTCATTAATTCGAACTAAATTTTTATCACTTCGGTTAATTCGAACTAAAAATTTGACAAAAAAAGTTCATTTTCCTCGTTTAATGTAGAAAATACACACTGTATTTATTATTTTGTGTGTCAAAATTTCTTTTCTGTGTAAAGAGGCACATGCCTGCATTCCTAGACTATTGCATGTTCTCTAAACGTTAGTAACTATTGTCCTTCTTATTAGTGCTAAACGGAAAAAGCAATTTTCCTTTATTTGGATCGATTTTCTGAGAATTTCAGAAAAACTAGTCTTTACTACAGATTCTAGAGAGCTGCGTCAGTTATAACTGCAGTGCAGACAAGTCAATGTGGTCTAGTTTTTCTTCCTCATTGTGTGGTGTGAATGTGTAAAAATTCAGGCTGTCTACACGTGGAAAGTACAAAACCCTAACTTTGGAGACAAAGGTAGAAATTTTAAAGAAAGTAGAGAATGGCGAATGTAAAACAAAGTTAGCAGCTGACTATGGAATTTAAAAAAATGCCTTGTCAACTAATTTGAAAAACAAGGAGTCAATTTTAGATTCATGGGAAAAATCAAAATTTGCTAGAGGAAGGAAACGCATGAGAAATGCGTCCCAAGAAGTTCTAGAAAATGCTCTACTGCTATGGTTCCAGGATATTAGATCTCGAAATTTTCCGATAAATGGACCCCTAGTGCTGACGAAGGCTGACGAATTTACAAGTCGAATGGATATTGAAGATTTTAAATGCAGTGATGTATGGCTTTCTCGATTTAAGTCAAGGCAAAATATTTCTTATCAAACTGTATGTGTAAACGAAGACGTATGCACTAATTACGGTAGGAAACTGCCAGGGCTTTTCTCTACTTACCTGCCGAAAGATATTTTTAATGCGGCCATAATGGACAAAACCTTAATGGACTCTTTTAAAACTCTGAAAGCATTTATTCAGATGGAACCTTCCTCTGAAAATGAATTGAAATGTTTACTTCAAATCGAGAAGCTGGCTGAACAATGTAGGCATCATAAACAGAACCAAACATCCATTTTACAGTTTTTCCCCAAAGTGTAATTCCTATTTTTAATAAAAGTTTACTTTATACTGCATATCTTCTGCTTCATTTTATGACTAAGGTGTATTGCTTTTTAATATGTTTAACTTTAGATAACATAGTATAATATATTTTCTGGGGTTATACATACTAGGAGATTTTCTTCTTCAGTGATACACATTTAAAGTTATATATTTTCTCTTAACATCGGATAATTCGAACTTTTTTCTGAGAACCTTTGAGTTCGAATTAACGAGCGTCCACTGTATATACATATGTATATATATATATACTAGCTGTACCCGTCCCGGCGTTGCTCGGGTAATGTAATTACCAATTTTTTAGTAGCCTTAACCCTTTGTTAATGGGCGTCGCTGTCATCCTTTTCCTCACCACGATACATTATTTTACCCATATAAATTTAATCCTTTCTGGCACATTTTGGCAAAATTTTTGACATAGGATTACTAATCGAATATCACTGCAATAGTAATCGATTTCCTTGAGAGCGAATATATCACATCCTCCACATGCTGAAATTCTTTGAAATCTTCATAGATTTTTTCCACAAATACACCACAAATTATATGATATTAACTAAGTGCTGGCCAAAAAAATTACGGCATTACTAAATGTGATTTTTTAATCGATTATCACTGCAATAGTAATCGATTTCCTTTAACCACCGAATCCCTCATAGAAAACATCACGTGCATGACGTCGAAAAACTGGTTTTTCTCCTATTTTACCTTCGTCCGGAAATGAAGAACGAAATCTCCAAAATGAGATTTCTCGCAAGAGTTTCCGAATCATAAAATAAATTATTAAAAAATAACTACAATTTGTAAATTAATTTTGGTTCTGGCTTTCGAAACTGTGATGTCTAGGGTCTCTGAGATAAAAATTTCGTAAAAATGTGACGACATTTACTTATCGATTCGACAATTTGGAAAAAAGGGTCACGGACAAAATCGCGTTTTTTTCCGAAAAACGGGTGCGTACAGGCGATCGAAAAAAAATCACAATTAATCGATAAATTAAGACAGACAATTTTAATTGTGATTTCCGTATAGTGTCATCTTTCCCGTATAGGCTAGTCCGAAAAAAAAAATTCTTGGACGGATACGTTAGGATTTACGGGGCTTTTACTCGTCCGGGAGCTCCAAATCGCGACTAAATATTTAATTACGGAAAATCTAATTAAAAAATCGAAAAAAGGGCTTCGAGGTGCATAATGAGACCTCGGGAGGCATCTTCGTGTCGAATCTCAAGACTGTCCGACCTACCGTCTTTGCGCTGCGCCGCGAGCAGACAAAAACTCGGTCACACACACACAGACTTTGCCTTTTATATATAAAGATATATATATATATATATATATATATATATATATATATATATATATATATATATATATATATATATGTATATATATATATATATATATGTGTATATATATATATATGTATTTATATATATATATATATGTATGTATATATATATATATATATATATATATATATATATATATACATATATAAATATATATATATATATATATATATATATATATATATATATATATGTATATATATATGTATATATTTATATATATATATCTTTATATATATATATATATATATACATATATATATATATATATATATATATATATATATATATATATATATATATATTTATATATATGTATGTATATATGTATGTATATATGTATGTATATATATATATATATATATATATATATATATATATATATATATATATATATATATATATATATATATATATATGCAATGATTTGGGTGGAATTTCAAGTATCTCTCGCTTCTTATTCTAGCCACTACGCGTTCTGGCCAATTTTGTAAGTGCCATAACATGAATAACGCCTTGTGAATGTATTAAAGTGTATATGTATATTTATATATATATGTGTGTGTGTGTGCATATATATATATATAGATATATATATATATATATATATATATATATAATTACAAGATAAAAAGAACTTTTTATAGACCACGTTTTTGTGAATTTTCTGTTGAATCATATAAACTTGACATCGCTCTCTTAATTGCACAATCCTTCACTGAATTATTCTTTTTCATTTTCTTTTATTTAATTTTAATCACTTTTTAGTCGTTTCCACTATCCAGAGACTTTACAAACTGCTAACTTTTATAGTGTTTTTAAATTTTCCGCACAATATTTTTGTAAACAAACTAAATTCACATGTATTCTGTTTTCGAAATCGTCCAACGCCGTTACACAAAAGTGCAAGCATTGAATTCGATCGAAGCGTCACCCTGCGGATTTTTTCGGCTAAAAGTATTAAAAGAGTGCATCGTCATCGTGTTCTGAGCTTTACTAAAAGTTTCAAATGTCTAGCTAGTCGGGAAGTTAGTTAAAAATCGATTGAAAGATTTATACTGGACAAACACACAAACAAACAAACAAGAAAGCGAGTTAATAAAAACATGGTAATGAACTTTTATTGGTTTATTTTTTTTAGATAACCTTAGTTTTCATACGGTACTTATCTGATGATATGTATCAATACACAATTTAAAAGCACTAAATTTAACTGAAAGCAATTACGAAAAATGTGTCGTTTAGGAAGTAGGAAACATAATCTAAAATTGTTCAGTTAAAAAAGTTTGATCAAAGAATTACCGAATGGAGAATTTCAACAGCTTGACAAGTATATTGAAAGCCTGGGAGATCAACTGATGCACAGCCTAAATGTAAAAAGTATTTTACCTGGGAAAACTTTTCAATTTTCTCCGCTATATTGCTGTAATGCATACCCACGAAAAATAGCACGAGAACTTGAAACAAATGAAATTTTATTTATATTTCTTATTTTGAAAATGAAGCGAGCGCAGATACAAAAAAAAAAAAAAAAAAAAAAAAAAAAAAAAAAACTGGTCGTATGTGGTGTTTGGAGAACAAAATTCGATCTCCTTGTGTGCCTGACAGTTTATGTTTTTACTTCCCAGAGGGCGTGTAAGCAAAATAACCTTTCAATAACTGAATGTAGGTTTCTCAATTCTGTAGCTTTTCTGAATCAATTGTAGTAGCATATTAACTTTCGTTTAACTCCGAAGAAAAGGAAACAAAAGGGAGTTGTTTTATATGAATGCAAATGGGACATTTTGAACAAAGAGTTATTTATCTAAAGGGCAGTTGAAGGAATGAAATTCGGGGACTGTATGCATATATTAGAATTATTTTTGTGACAAATTTTATAAAAACTGCTAAATTACCATCTATTCTAGTTAATGAATATCTATTATAAAATTAACACATGTAAACATGCTTTGTGAAAAAATCTGAGTAATTTATTTATCTTTCCTGGATATATACACTGCTGGCCACTGAAAATGCAACACCCTGAAGGAAACATGCAAATAAAATGAAACTTACAACATGCATTAGCGGAGGTGATATATGCAAATGATTAGAAATTCAGCGCAGACGCACATCACGCGCGCCTCTGGCGCCACTTCAAATGGCTATTTAAGGCTTGGAGATTTCGACGATTTCAAGTTCGGCAATTGTGTTTTTCTTGTGGTTTTTTCAAAAAAACGATCAATTATGCCTCGTCGAAAACAGCGATCATCTTTTGATCAAGTATCCGAGTTCGACAGAGGAAGGATAGGGGCCTACCGAGATTGTTGATTATCTTTCAGGGAAATCGGTAGTCGTGTTGGACGAAACCAAACAACTGTAATGCGGATATGTGATCGTTGGATGCAGGAGGGTACGACGGACCGGCGTGTTCCATCGCATCCACCTCAGCGCACCACTTCACGTGATGACAGGCAAATTGTGCGCATGGCAGTGACGGATCGCTCAGTCACATCACGAACCATAGCACAGCACATGCAGTCTGTAACGCATCATCCAGTGTCTGCGCGTACCATTCGACGCCGTTTACAGCAGAGTGGTCTGTCTGCAAGACGTCCATTGCTTTGTCTATCCCTTGACGCAGAAACACAGACGTCTCCGCCGCCAATGGTGCGATGACAGAAGGATTGGACGGCAGAATGGAATGAAATTGTGTTTTACTGACGAGACACGCTTCTGTCTGCAACACCACGATGGTCGCATTCGAGTCTGGAGACACCGTGAAGAGAGGATGCTGAACAGCTGCGTTATGCACCGGGTATTATGGTATGGGGCGGTATTGGATATCACTCTCGCACACCTCTAGTACGCATTACCAGTACTTTAAACAGCCAGCGCTACATCTCCGAGGTGTTGGAGCCAGTTGTCCTTCCTTACCTTCAGGGCTTGCCCACAGCCATATTTCAGCAGGATAATGCGCGACCACACGTGGCACGCATTGTCCAACGGTTCTTCGTCAATCGCCAGATTGAATTGCTTCCCTGGCCGCCTCGCTCTCCAGATCTTTCGCCGATAGAAAACATGTGGTCCATGGTTGCTCTACGATTGACCCAGATTCCATCCCCAGCTGCCACAGCAGAACAACTTTGGCAACGTGTGGAAGCTGCTTGGTCCGCTGTACCCCAAGAACTCATCCAAAGTCTCTTTGAATCAATGCCGAGGCATGTGGCAGCGGTGATCTCCAACAATGGCGGCTACTTTGGCTACTGATTTTGGCAGGAACCACACTTAACAGAAGTTTATAAATTTAATCATTTGACACTTGGTCAACATGTTATCTACAAAATAAATTTCGTTGTGATATCTCTTGTCTTTCTTGGTGTTGCAATTTGGGTGGCCAGCAGTGTATATAAGTATGTATATATATATATATATATATATATATATATATATATAAATATGTATATATATATATATATATATGTATATATATATATATATATATATATATATATATATATATATATATATATATATATATATATATATATATATATACACATACACATTTTCGTGACGACGGACGGTTTTAGCGTCTGAAATTTTTCTTTCCAGAGGACCTTTAAGGTGGAACGTAGTTATACGTTAAAACATTTAACTCATAGTAAAATTTTCATATTTCTAAAAAAATTATTTTAGTGACTACTAATAGTTTAAAGAAAGGCTATGTTTGTCGAGTCTCTTGTACTTTAAAATGTCCCCTTTAAAGTTCTACACTTTAAAATCAACATACAATAAATCCACCGTGAAATTCGTTACGTCTGTAATGTTCCACATTTACTCAAGTAGCTAAATATCCCAAAACACTACATTTTAACCATTTACATAAGTATTTGGAACCATTGCTGGAGTATAAACTCAACAACATATTTTCTCCTTTAATTATGCGCAGCAATCTGCGGGCAGAAGTATATCTTTATTGAAATTTTTGCCGATGAAGAGCTATTTGGTTTCGTGTACGGCTCGATTCGTTTTAAATATCTGGAGGGATAGCCTCGATCCGGATATTTTCTCGCGAATCAATGAACCAGTTTTGTGGCTCTAGAGATGTCTGCCGATTGAAAAGGAAATGAATGTTGCCTTAACGAGACGGCCAGGAAATTACTGTGGCCATAAGAACAATTTAAACGGAAAACTTGCGTCATTACTGACAAGAACAACAAAAGAAGAATGTTATAGTTAAGGAAATTTTAACTTTTGTATTTAAACTAGAAGAATCCTTAAAAGTTTTCAACATTATTTGTTACTGTTCTGATAGATTTATTATATATATGTATATATATATATATATATATATATATAAATTTATATAAATATATATCTATATATATATGTATATATATATATATATATATATATATATATATATATATATATGTATATATATATGTATATGTATATATATATATATATATATATATATATATATATATATATATATCCTTATAATAGTTGCCGTGTTCTGTAATCGACTCTGTCCGTAACGCGTCCGGAGCGACCACCTCATATCCATCCATTTGGCATCCATTTTGTTTTATGAGTTAGGCTTAACAAGTTAAAAGTAAAGTTCAAAAAGATTATTTGCCAACTAAACCCAAATAATTGTAATTAAAACAACGTAATATCGACACAAATCAACTTTATTTCGATCAATTTTATTTCAAAATTATCTCTTCATTAGAGAATTATCTCTTTTCCGCCACCTTTCGCGTTATTATAGTGTTTCTGAAAATGTAAACACAAGTGAGTCATTCATTCACCGTGATTCGTTAATTTAAGAAAAATTGAATCAGAATTTTTTTCGCAGTAAAACATGTTTTCATTATTTTAACCATATATAATATATATATATAATATATATATTTTAATATATACTATATATTTTTTAATACATAATATATAATATATATTTTAATATATACTATATATTTTTTAATACATAATATATAATATATATTACAATACAGTATTACAATTTAATATTACAATAATGTCGAATTTAGTTGCAAATTTGACGCATGCGCAGTGATATGTTCCAAACTGTACGTCACAAAAGTTGCTGTAATAGTAAGCTAGCCGGTTCAAAAGGCCAAATTTTCAGTATACAGATTTTTTGCATTTACAACACATGGAATTCTATATATTCCACATCTAATACGTGTTTGGTAACGATTCAATAAGTTTGTATGATTTTTAATCAGAATTTCTTTAGTTTATATATATTATTTTTGCTTAATATATATTTATACATATATTTATACATTTATACATATATATATATTTATTTAACAATATATAATATATGTACATTAAATTGAAATACACATGCAAAAATTTTTTGCACATGAATAATTTGTATGATATTTTAATCTGATTTTCTTTTTGCTTAATATATTTATACATAGCCTATTTATAGTATTTATATATTTTATTTTTGCTTAATATATTTATACATAGCCTATTTGTACATATATAGCATAAGATATAATATATGTACATTAAATTGAAATACACATGCAAAAATTTTTTGCACGTGAATAATTTGCATGATATTTTAATCTGATTTACTTTATATATTTTATTTTTGCTTTATATATTTATACATATATATAGCATAATATATAATATATGTACATTAAATTGAAATACACGTGCAAAAATTTTTTGCACGTGAATAATTTGCATGATATTTTAATCTGATTTTCTTTATATATTTTATTTTTGCTTAATATATTTATACATAGCCTATTTATACATATATATAGCATAAGATATAATATATGTACATTAAATTGAAATACATGTGCAAAAATTTTTTGCACGTGAATAATTTGCATGATATTTTAATCTGATTTTCTTTATATATTTTATTTTTGCTTAATATATTTATACATAGCCTATTTATACAGATATATAGCATAAGATATAATATATGTATATTAAATTGAAATACACGTGCAAAAATTATTTGCACGTGAATAATTTGCATGATATTTTAATCTGATTTTCTTTATATATTTTATTTTTGCTTAATATATTTATACATAGCCTATTTATACATATATATAGCATAATATATAATATATGTACATTAAATTGAAATACATGTGCAAAAATTTTTTGCACGTGAATAATTTGCATGATATTTTAATCTGATTTTCTTTATATATTTTATTTTTGCTTAATATATTTATACATAGCCTATTTATACATATATATAGCATAATACTTGATTATATAAAATATTTATATTACATTGAAATAGATTGAATTAGCAGTATTGTTTCTAAATATCTGGCTGCATTAGTTAGACTGTACAAGTCGGATTTTAAAATCAGCTGCAAGCATGATTTTTTTTTCCAAGAACGTTTTTTTTTAATTATAAACTTCAATATTTTAAAAAAAAAACCTCACTGTAATAATTTTTAGTAAAGCCTTCTATTGCGATGATAGTGTATCTTTTAAGGTGACTGCCTACGTTGAAAATGTCATTTTTTGACTATTTTGGTCAATTTTATTTTTCCAGGAATCGTGCAATTCAATCTTTTCTCTTTTCAAAACCGTTTTGATTTTCATTCTACATCAATTAGAAGCAGAGTTATAGCTATTTTAAAAAATGTCTGCTACAAAATTGAAGTGGCAAACAACTTGAACTGAGTTTTTCTCAGAATTATGTTTTTAGCACAAATCTTTACCGTTATCATGATATTTCACACAATAATACATATAATTTGATAAAATTTTCGGGAAATGTTTTAGATGCTATTGTTAATGAAATGACGCTCAATAATTGATGCATAATAATAAATAGTTAAATAGTTTTTGCTTGGGCAGCAGCATACGCCGAAATTTTCAAAAGTTGGGGGGGGGGGGGGGGGGGGGGGGGGTTACTATGAAAAAGTAGTTTTGAGCAATCAGTGCAGAGCTTGAACCTATTTAAGTAATATATGTAATCAGAAAAAATGGGGCTGCATACGCCACTGTGTTTGGGGCTGTTTTTATAAGGAGAGGAATGATGAATCGGAGGAAATTTTCATATTGCAACATTTTTGCATTTTAAAATTTCTCTTAGATTGTGGGTCATTTAAGATAACTGTCATATCTGTCGCATTTTAGCTAATTTTCATTGAAAATTACTTCAAATTGACCAATTTATAAAAAAGTATGGTATTTACTGGCAAGTTTTCGTTTATTTTTTAATTTTCAAGTGCTATTTTACCATAAAAACAAAAAAATCTTTAAAAAATGATTTTTTAAAAAAATTGGCTCCAAATGTAGGCAGTCACCTTAAAACAATATTTCAGGTGATTATAAGGGGACATTTTATTATTTTGTTTTGTGCCACTTTCTCGAATTATATTACTTCTATATACATCTGAAGCACTGCAAATTGTTATCAATAGCAATGAATCCAGATGAAACACCAATTCAAAGAAGGCGTCGCTTGACTGCTGAACGGAAAAGAAGGTGGTTGCAAAGGCAAAGCCAGGAGTCATTGAACAGGATTCAAGAAGCTAATGCTATAGCTCATAGGCAATATCGGGAGCTACAAACACCATTGGTAGCACAAATGAGAAGAGATGTTGATGTCGAATCGCACAGGCAACGTATACTACAAGAAAGTGAATTGGAAGCAGAGATGCGACGACAGGCAAAAGCAGAATCATACAGGCGACGTCTTGAACAAGAAACAGAGTCACATGCACAGATACGACGACGGAAAAATGCAGAATCGCAGATTCGACATCGTGAACAAGAAACAGAATCACAAATGCAGATGCGAAGAGATGCAGATGTGGAATTCCACCGTCGAAGAAATGAAAGAAACAATCAGAGAGTGCGAGAAGAAGCACTTAACAATGAAAGTGTGGAGTTACATAACTGTGGCCCAATGACTGACATTTGCCAATTCTGTGGTTCAAAGAATTTTGCTGCTGAACGACCTCCGGACAGAAAATTCAATAATTGCTGCCGAAAAGGGAAAATTGCATTGAGAAAACCAATGGATTCTGATGGAAATCAGCTAAATTATCCACCACTTCTTCAAGACTTGCTGATGAATCCAGATAATCAAGATTACAAGAATTTTCGAGACAATATTCGTTCTTACAATAGTGCTTTGTCCTTTGCATCGATGGGAGCCAAAGTAGTTAATTTCAGTGGAAGAGGACCCTACGTGTTTAAAGTGCATGGTCAAATTTTTCACAATACAAGCCACATTCAACCACCTGATGGACAAGCTCCACAGTATGCCCAACTTTACGTCATAGACAGCACACAGGCAACAGAAATAAGAGTTCGTCATCCTGCTAATCAACAATGCATCCCCCGTCTTCTGGACCAGTTGGACAGGCTATTCAGAGCGACCAATCGACTTTGTCATACTTACCGTATGCTAAGGGACGTTGAAGCCCAAGCGATTGTAGAGGCAAACGAAGCAGCAGAAGACATTCCAGTTGTCAATCTGGTTTTCCGACGAGACAGACACTCCGATCAGAGAAGATATAATGCACCTGCAGCGAATGAAATTGCAATGGTATTTGTGAATGATGATGGTGAACCTCCTTTCGATAGGGACATTAGAATTTATCCAGTGAATCCGGAAGATCCAGAACGGCAGTATGTAAACATAAACATTCTCAGCCCCAACTTGGATCCCATGTGTTATCCCATTTTATTCCCATATGGTGAACCAGGTTGGCAGCCTAACTGGACTTGCGAGGCTTATGATGGAGCGCAAGCAAACAGAATTAGAGTTCATGTGACTATGCTGCAGTACAAAGCAGCTTTGACGGCCATAAGAGAAGACTTTAATCCAGTTATAAGTGCCGGAAGACTTACACAGCAGTTCATCGTGGATTCTTATTTGCAAGTTGAAGCTAACAATTTGAACTATATCAGGACGCATCAGCAGAAGCTACGAACTGAACTTTACCATGGACTTGCAGATCATATTGAAAACAGAGCCCAGAATGGTGGCGTACGAACAGCCGGAATTCCAGTCATTCTTCCCTCATCATTCGAAGGCTCGCCTAGAAACATGCGTGAGAGGTGTACTGATGCCATGTCTATATTTGCAAAATTTGGTCCTCCAGATCTTTTCATAACGTTTACAGCTAATCCTAATTGGCCTGAAATTACAGAAAATTTAAGAAGAGGTGAAGAGCCAAATGACCGTCCTGATTTGGTTGCACGCATCTACAACTTAAAGTTGAAATCCATTCTTCAAGATCTGACAGTGCATGGTGTTTTAGGTATTTCAATAGCTCATGTGTACACGATCGAATTTCAAAAGAGGGGTCTTCCGCATGCGCACATCTTAATTGTCATACGGTCAGAAGACAAATTTTCAACAGCAGAACGCATTGATCGTTTTGTTAGTGCCGAGATTCCAGATCCTGTTCAAAATTCACGTCTGCATGAAATCGTCAAGCGCTGTATGGTACATGGTCCCTGCGGGGGTAACAATCCTGGTGCACCTTGCATGGAAGCTGGAAAGTGTAGGAAAAGTTTCCCAAAGGATTATCAGACCGAAACTGTGCAGAATGCAGATGGATATCCTAAGTATAGAAGATGCATGGGTCCAACAGTTGTTGTGCGTGGAACCACACTGGACAACAGATATGTTGTTCCTTACAATGCCTATCTGCTCATGAAATACGATGCACATATCAACGTGGAAGTTTGTACATCTATGAGAGCGGTGAAATACATCTACAAGTACATCTACAAAGGTTACGATTGTGTAAATATGGTTGTAGGTGCAGGAGAGATCCAGACAAACGAAATTGCTAACTACATCAATGCAAGATACGTCAGTGCACCAGAAGCTATGTGGCGATTGCTCCAGTTTAAAATGCACGACAGGTCACATGCTGTTATGAGAATGCCAGTTCACCTGCCGAATCATCAGCGCATAGTCTTTAGAGAAGGTGAAGAAGAACAAGCTTTACAGGCTGCAAGAACAGGAACAACTAAACTTGAGGCATGGTTTCAGTTGAACCAAAGAGATCCGGATGCTGCATCATTATTGTATACGGATATTCCCTACAGCTATGTATATGTTTGTAACAGATGGCAAAAGAGACAAAGAGGTGGAAACAACATAGTTGCAAGAATGTACATAGTTAGTGTTAAAGAAGAAGAACGATTCTATCTCCGGATGTTACTCCTCCACGTACCCGGTGCTACAAGTTTTGAATTCCTTAGAACTGTTGACGGCACCGTTTACGACACCTTCAAAACAGCAGCATTTCATCGCCATTTGCTTGATTCGGATGAAGAATATTATTACTGTTTGAGGGATGCTGCTGTTTTCCAAATGCCGAAGCAATTGAGACAGAGTTTTGCCTTCATACTTATTTTCTGCACTCCAACTAATGCACTCGAACTTTGGAACAGTTACTGTCCTGACATGTCAATGGATTTCCTACGAGACAATGATGACAGAAGTTCCATGAATCTGGCTCTACACGACATCAATACAACGCTTAAGCAACACGGACTGACATGCGAATATTTTGGTCTTCCAATGCCGACGGGAAATCCTGTTGAAACACAGCTCTACAATCTATTTGAAGAGCAAGAACTGGCAGAAAAACAAATTGCATCTCTTAATGCACAACAACTTGAAGCCTTCAGGAAAATCATCAGAGCTACCGAAGACACAGATACAACAGACAGATATTTTTTCATTGACGGTCCAGGTGGTTCAGGTAAAACTTATTTATACTCTACCCTGTTATGCTATATTCGTGGAAAAGGACAAGTCGCACTTCCATTCGCAACTACTGGCATTGCTGCAACACTTCATAAAGGTGGTCGAACTGTTCACAGTGGATTCAAGTTACCCATTCCTATGCTTGACACGTCAGTTTCATCAATGAGGACAGAAACTCCAGAAGCTGAAATTCTGCATGGGGCTCAACTCATCATTATAGACGAAATCACAATGCTTACTAAGGATGGTCTTCGCTGTATTGATTTGCTTTTGAAAGAAATCATGAGGAACGACAGGCCTTTTGGGGGAAAAGTTATTGTTATTGGAGGAGACTTCAGACAGACACTTCCGGTTGTGCCAAAAGGATCTACAGCAGATATCATAGAAGCATGCATCAAATCTAGCCCTTTATGGAGATGTTTCACCCACATTCCACTGACCACAAACATGAGAAGTGCCGGACAAGAAGAACACAACACTTGGCTTTTGAATGTAGGAGAAGGAATTTTTTCAAACATCCCTGGATTACCCATTGATTCCATAGAAATCCCTGAACACATGGTTGAAGAAAACATCATTGAATCAATTTACAGTGAAGCCTTAGCCAGCATGCAGGTTGAAGAATTAGCAAATAGAGTGATTTTAGCCCCGACAAATAAGAAGACACTGGAAATAAATACAAACATAATATCAAGAATTGAAGGAAATCCCCATGTATATTACAGTGTAGATTCAATTGTTTCTGAAGACACCAATGATATTCAAAATTATCCACCAGAATTTTTACATGAGCAAACTCCATCTGGCATGCCACCTCATAAATTATTGTTAAAAAAAGGTGTGATAGTCATGTTGCTCAGAAATCTCAATCCAATTAAAGGACTTTGCAATGGGACTCGCTTATCAATACTGGAACTGCATGCAAATTTCATTTCGGCAAAAATTTTATCACAGTGTAATCATGGTGATACAGTTTTCCTGCCAAGAATAGATCTTTCTCCAAGTGATGTCTATCTTCCATTCGTCCTAAAGCGCCGCCAATTTCCTATCATTCCTGCATATGCCATGACAATTAATAAATCACAAGGGCAAACATTTCAGCATGTTGGAATTTACCTCCAAGAACCAGTTTTCTCGCATGGACAACTCTACGTCGCCTTATCCCGATCTCGGAATCAAAACAATATTAAACTTCACATTAAGCCAACAGATACACAAGGCCTTATTGAAAACAGCAGAAATTCTTTCACAAGGAATATCGTTTTTAGGGAAGTTTTATAAGTGCGTTAAGCCTATTGCATGTTTGAAATATTACAGTTTATCATTGGGAGAAGTAAGTTTGAAAA
The DNA here is from genome assembly GCA_907164885.2 of Dolomedes plantarius. NCBI lineage: Eukaryota > Metazoa > Arthropoda > Arachnida > Araneae > Dolomedidae > Dolomedes > Dolomedes plantarius. The sequence continues at coordinate 119,598,585 of OU015503.1, read as the reverse complement.
AAAAATTTTATGTTTTCTTTTTGAAAAAAATTACTAACGATGAAGTGTGCTGGAAAACACATTTTTGATATTTATTTCTATTTTATTTTGGTATTTCTGGACTTCATTTATCTCACTTGAAGTGGATTGTAAAGTAATGGACACTAACAGTGTTTTTATGACAACTTGGGTTGTATGGCTATTGGCGAGACTACCCAAGTATAAAAAAAAAAAAGGTCAACACATGCCGTGTAGAACCTCCTAAATACTTACTTCACTAAAACTTGAAGTTAAAATATTTTAAGGTCATGTGGAATGCTACACAGGGCCCATAGAAAGAAAGGAAAAATGCTGTAATTCCCTAATCAGAAGGCCTAGGAATTCGAAACTTAGCACATAGCATATTTGTTTTCATAATTATTTTTCAGATCTAATAAAAAAAGTATTAAAAAATTTCACCTTCAAATTAGAAAACAATTTAAAAATAACAAATCAGACAGCAAACATTCAAGTAAATTTCAATGTTCTAAATTGCAACACATCGGGTTGCAAAACAGCAATATTCTGTAAAAATTTCTTATATTTTAACAAGGTTATGAATCTTTTTTTTATTGGAACTGTTCAATTACTTACCATCACGTTTTTACATGTACTATCTACGGTATGTACTGTATAGTAGTGTGCTTTTCAGAGCGAATACCTAACATAACGGCAAAATTTTCTTAAATTTTTAAAAGTCTGTAATTTTCCGATACCTTTCACGTTTTCATAGCATTTCAATTAAATTAATAACAAGTATTCATTTTATATATTCGGGACATGAAAATGTAAACATGAAGTTAGTCATTCATTCATCTTTTTTTTATATATATATATATATATATATATATTTATATTTTAACCATACTAGCTGCTGTGTGACCAGCATGGTCACTTTTAGTTTTAAATTTCCTTTTGCAAAACAACGCAACTGAAAGTGACATATGTAAGGAATGTTACAATTACCTATCATCATAAATATATGTTGTTAAGGGGTATTCTCTATTAAGCTGATTCTACAACATCGTGATCAAAAAATGTGAATTTCCATTACCTTAGAACAGAGTTAAAGATAAGACTGAGAAAGCCCACATCAATGATTTTAAAAATTACATCCCTCTTTGTATGTACTATTTTTCAAAATTAAGATATCTATACTTTATCATTACAACAAATAAGAAATTGCAGGGGAAAATTTGAAATATAGTGTTGATTACATCACTCTCTGTATGAATTACTGTTAACAATTCAGATATCTACACTTAATCATATTAAATAATAAATTGCTGGGAAAATTTCTTCATTTATAAAATGGAGCAAAAATTCAGCAATTTTTCAAAATTAAGATATCTACACTTTACCATTACAAGAAATAAGAAATTGTTGGGGGGAAATTTTAAATACAGTGTTGATTACATCACTCTCTGTATGTATTACTGTTCACAATTCAGATATCTACACTTAATCATATTAAATAATAAATTGTTGGAAAAATTTCCTCACTTATAAAATGGAGCAAAAATTCAGGAAGTACTAAAATATAGTGTGGATTTCAACTATGATATTCATAAAACTTCTTGATATACAGATTTGAGTATTTCAAAAGTAGGAGATACTAAAGCGACAGAATCAAAAGAATGGATTCTAGATAAACCTACATACAACTGTCCATGTTTAAACACTGGATTTGGTAGGTCTAAACATGTATTGTCAAAAGATCAGCGGTTGTAACTTATGCCGCCACTACACACACGCGGTTTTAAATTGCGGACAGCCGCTGTTTACATCCGGTAGTTGCAGCCGTTGCCATTCGAAGTGTAGAAATATCGTAGATTTTTGTACCGCATACCTACGCGTTTTATATATAGGGATTATTTTAACCAGATATTACAATAATATCAAATTTTGTATTTTCGGAAAGTTGCAAACTCGGGGCATGGATAGTGATATTTCCAAAGGGTATGTACGGTAGCGTGCTTTTCAAAGCGAATACCTAATATAACCGCAAAATATTCTTACATTTTTTTGAAGTGTTTTATTGAATATTTCTAAATTACCAGCACACGTGGCTTTCATATAAACGCAATATGAAAGCCACGTGTGCATATACAATATTAAAATATTAGAAATTCATATGTGCAACGTACATATGAATTTCTAATATTTTAATAAGGTTATGAATCCTTTTTTTTATTGGAATGTTTACTTAATAACCGTCAAGTTTTGACGGGTACCATCTAGTACTAAAGAATACAGTACAGTAAATATAGTACAGTTTGAGGAACATGTCTTTTACTGTATTTTAATACTTTTTGGATAATGTCCAATCGTCCGCCGCATTAGCAGGAATTTTTTTTTTGTCTATTTCATTGTTATGCACGTGATGATAAATTTATTTAAAGTACCAGAAAAAGAAACCACGTGATCAGCATTTAATAAATTGAATTCTAAAAAGTAATCTTTAAAATTTCACCAAAAATCAGAAAATGGAGGTAAAGATTCGAAAAATATTTCATTTCAAAGGAATTTTTGTGAAGTTTTCTCGTGATATAAATTTTATAACCCTCACATTATTATTTTATGTTTAAACTTAAAAGACACTAAAACAGCTTAAAATTTTAATGTTAAAAAATCTAAGAAGAATTTTTCAAAAACCTTTCTTAGTGCACCCTACACTATAAGAATAATCGCCGTGCAAAATTTCAGCCTTTTAGTCTCCAGCGGTTTGGTCTGTGCGTTATATGTCAGTCAGTCAGTCAGTCAGTCAGTTACGAAACTGTTTTATATTACTATTTATAAAATGGGGATGCTATTTTTAAAAGGGGTAAGAGAATAAAAGTAACTAATATTTTCCCCGTATTATTTTAAAGATATCTGCCTGTTTTCTATATTTCCGTCAAAATTGAGAGATTCCAGTCCTAGTAGGTATACAACATATTTTCTCCCTCTCTTTACTATCGAATATAATTTTGTAAATGTGTGTGCATATTTCGCGTAAAATTAGAAAAAGTCATAAAATTCCAGAAGCCCGAGGATATAAATACAGATATAGCGTTCAATAGTATGTCCGAAATCGTCAAAATGACGGCAGACGTGTTTCTTGTGTTAAACTATTACTTTATTACCATGTTTTCATCAAATCGCTTTCTTGTGTGTTTGTGTGTTTGCCCAGTAGAAATCATGCAATCGATTTTTAACTAACTTCACGACTAGCTAGACATTTGAAACTTTTAGAATAGCTCACAACACGATGACAATGCATTATTTTAATACTTTTAGCCCTCTTTAATCAGAATTGAATTCATTTTCAGTTAATTTAGTTTTGTAGACTGGTGCAGCCCTCTATCGGCCGGGACGGGAACGAAAATTTAAACGCAAGTTAACTTCCAATTAACTTCATTTTCTTTCAAGCTGATGGGATAATTCATCAACAAAATTTTAAAAAAGTATTTTTTAATGCATACAGTTGTCAAGTTTTTATGATTCAACAGAAAATTTAAAAACATGGTATATAAAAATTTCTTTTTATCTTGTAATTACGACCAGTTTATGACATTAGAATCGTATCCAGCTTTCTTACTCTGACTGAGATGGTGAAAGCTACTTTATCATCTATGCGTTCTTTTTAATTATAATCTAAATTTTATTAGACATCAAGTGATATTTGCTAACAAGAAACAATTTTTCTTCTCTTATCAAATAAAATCTGTTTTAATCATGGAACGCTTATTGACACTTAGTCAATTGAACGTAATCGTAATAATCATTTTTAAAAACATGTAACAGTTACAGCTTTTTAACTACTAGCTATGAACACTGAAGTTCTTGAACAGAGTGCTTTGAAGTGCAGATTCAAAGCCTGATGAACAGCAGGAGAGCACAGACGTGGCAAATTGCTTGTTGACGGTAGTTTTTAAAATTTATAATCGACAATAATCAGACTGTCATTCTACAAACAAAAATTTATTAAATTCACCAACACCTCGAAACACAACACTACAAAAAACTTTGTTGATGGATACAATTGTTTAACGCCGCAAACTTCCGTCCACATTTTCAATCACTTTCTATTTTCTGCCATTTCAATTTCGGAAAACTACCAAGCAAGGAACTTGGCGAGCAGTAAATTCGCCAAATGGCGCAGAATCGTGCTAAAAAGGGCGCCAACAATGTTATTTGACAATTTGGGACTCTTGTAAATGAAAACATTCACCTTTTAATCCGCGACAATTATTGTTTGTTTTCAGTGGGGGCGTAGTGGACCAACACCAGCTCCTGGTGCCACCTCTGTTTAGTCCGAACAGCCTCCCAGGGGGGACATCTGGAGAAGATCGTACCTTCTCCCACCCTCTCTGACCTCATATAGGGACACTAGAAAGGGGTGGCGTAGACATACAAAAATTGAGAACCACTGCTCTGTACTATGCCCAGATAATTAGAACATGATTTGGAGAGTTGATTTTGGCGTCATGGATCAGTTGGGAATTTACACCAAACCATAGACAGGCATCGGGTTCTTATTTGACGTGGAATTCATTTTATTTAATGTTTTATGAAGTTTCAACTGACGTGATTTTAACGTAAACAAAGTATTTGCCTTGCTTCATTGGTAAAAATATATATCTCTGAATTTAGTTAAATATTTTCTTTTACAGGGGGTCGTTCGCCCTTTATGGAAACGATTTTGATAGTTAAGTTTTATGTATAAATGCCGTATTTCTTGCGGCGATTTGCTTCTATCTGATAGCCTTGGTTCTTGACAATAGCTCTAGGTCGAATTTTACGTGAAAGTAAACTCATTCTTAGTACTGTCATGTCAATTTTACCCCATTCCTGTTGGACCGTTTTCCAAAGTCCGTTTAGTGTTCTTGGGTGCCGTTTTTCTAAGGCTCGTTTCAACAAACCGAAAGCATAAAATTCCATTGGAGAAGCGTCAGGAGATTTTACAGGTATTTCATCAAATGGGATGCACTTTATTTCGGTTTCTGATTCTTTCTTTGCTAAATAAGCGGCAGCTGATTTAGACGTGTGACTAGAGGCTTTGTCCATATGAAGCTCAACTTTATCAATACCCTTTGCATATAAGGCTGGAATTTCTTCTTCAAAAATGTGCTCTAAAATATTCTGCTGATCGTAGAGTAAATAAATTTTGGCTTTACTTGAGACATTTTTGAATTTTAATTTGCCGTTGTAACAAAATCCTGCAACTATCATGAGTCCCTTTGGTAACTTTTCTGTATACTGACAAAGCCATTTCGTACGGTCATTCCCGTCAGTTGAGCAATAGAAATTTGATCTTTTTTATTACAGTCACTTAAATACATCTATGCTAAATCGAGTGTAGCCACAAATTCCCATATTTCAGCAGATAGGTGTTTTTAGTATAATTTTCTACTATTTGCTTTTCTTTCAGCAATATTCTTTGACAAAAGCAGATGAACTTTAGGTTTAAACATCTTTTTTAACTTTATGAACGATTTTACTTACAGTGCCAAAAGACATTCCTAGCTTCGATGCAATGGATCTTTAAGTCGGCGGATTTTCTTTTATAATAAAAGACTTCACTTTATTGATATTTACCTGCATTCGGACAGTCTTAAGATAAGGTTTCGCGGACATGTTTTCATTTTTACTTTCAAGTTAGACTTTTATTCCTTTCAAATTTAATAGATTATTAATATATTTTTTTGAAATGCCATAACCTCAATTTTAACACCTCTTTATAATTTGTTGATACGAATATTTCTCCTCGGAAAGCGCAGTTACGTAACCTTTGATCCATCTATCAATTTTTGGAGCCGTTTTCAAACTAAATCTTTTATTTTTACATTCCAATAAAAAAAGCAGTAGCAGAAAGTATTCTGAAGTTGCAAAATTTATCTCAAAATAAAAATAAATTACAAATTCCTTCCATAAAGAGAGAACGACCTTCTGTATACCATAATCATGGTCCGTAAAAATAATTTAAAGGTTTTGTTATTCAAATCGTTTTCGATGTTTCAACAGATTTTTTTTTTTTTGCTGCGACTTTCGTAATTCGACATTTTTATTTAAATTTGTCCTTCTAGTGAACTAATTTAATTATGACTAACCGTATTGTTATCTCTGAGGAGTTCGTCATTAAATTGGAATAATATTAAATTTTACCGATTTGTTTATATTAAAGGCATGTTTTGTCTGACTACAAAAAAGTTAAATATCAACCCATTTCGAAAGTTTATTTTATGAAAGAGAGGAATAAAACTATTTATTTAATTTATGGGCTATTTTTATTAAACATCAGTTTTGTAATAACTTAAAGTATAATTCATTAAAAGGGATCACTAAGAAATTATTATTTATGTAAAAACTCGTAAGTAATATATATATGCTGTATTCATTTGAGCATTTATTCAGATAAGGCATTTTTCTTTCATTTAACAATTTATTTAATATGAAGATATTTCCCCCTCCTTTAAAAAATTTTCTTTCGTTACTTTATTTCCATTTATTTAAGGATTTACGGATTCATTTGGGTAAATACTATTTGTCTCTTTTTTAAGAATTTGAAAGCTTGGCTAAAAATATTGTATTTTCCGCTTATTTATTGCAAAGGCTCATTCTTTACTTCAAAATTCCTTTGTGTAGATAAAATAGCTGTTATTTGTATAACATTTTCTGTAAAAGGAAAAACTATCCTTATCTTGCAAATCCTTTAAGACACAAAAAAATTCTACTTATATGCATTTATTTATCTAAGCAAAGACGTTTTCCGGTATTCAGCAATTTATTTTTGTAAACAGGATGTTTCCCCTTTCAACGATTTTTTACTTTGATTACAAGTGTGATGTGGAAAGGGATTTTCTTCATAAGAGGAAATTCTTCACGTCGTCCTGTTGAGAGAGTAAGAGGCCGGTTTGGTGTCCAGATGTCCGGGTTCGATCCCCCACATCAGGGGCGGATCCAGTCCAGAGTTTTTGTTTTTTTTTTATTGGGTGGGAGGGGGGGGGTGAACGTCATCTCTTAGGGTTATATATATATATATATATATATATATATATACAGTGATTTCCGCTTATAAGAATCACGTTTGTTATTACTGATTTTGATTCTTATAAGCGGTTGATTCTTATAGCCGAAATTTAGGTTTTGGGACAGGAACACACACACCTATATATACATATATTAGATAATTTACCATAAAATACTCTTTAATTTACGTTAATTATCTTTTATTAAAATTATTTTTTATAGTTTTAAAAATACAACTTAATTTCTAGAGTTATAAGTAGATACAAATAATTATAGTAAGAAAAGAAAAATTCCAATATTTGTTACAACATACCTGCTTAACAGTTTTAACATTTTAACTACAGGAAGGGAGCAAGAAAAAGTGTTCTATGGTAGTTTGACGTAATGAAGTTTTCAGGAGGCTGTGTATACCTCTTTCAATACCAATAGTCTCAGACGACGATTCACCTTCTAGCTTACGTTTCACGGTTTGATAACGTGCTGAATCTACTAATGTCACGTTTGCCTAAGTCATAGTGGACACTTCGAAGATTTATGTGTTTCAGGGTCCAGGAAGCCGCAACCAGGATGTGGGAGGTGGGGAAAAAGATTCCCTGTCTTTCTTTGCCAGTGGAGAAAAATTAATCGGACCCGGTCGGGTAAAGATGCCCCCGGGTCAAGCTAATAGGACGGTGATGTGCTAAAGCGTTTAAGGGGAAACTATTATGTTATGTCTAACAATGAAAGGAACGCATTTTACGTCTGTATTCCATACCATCTTATCACTCTTTCTTTAAAAAATATTTTGAAGAAAGAACTTCATGCCTTTTGAGGATTTAAGTGGCTTTTTTTGAAAAATGAAAGGAAAGTGAAGAGTGTAAACTGATTGCGAAGAGTGTAAACTGATTCTTTAAACCGGTGGATTGATTCTTTAAAGCGAAAATTTTAACATGGAAATAATACATTTGTTTTTGTTTTTGCGATATTGATTCTTATAACCACTGATCACTATAAGAGGTGGTTACTGTATATATATATATATATATACATATGTTGTCACATGTTTGAGAGAAAAATCCTCAGGGCTATCTTTGGCCCTGTGCCAGTTGGAGGGAACGTTGGAGAACCAGATATAATTTTGAACTGTATAGGTTTTATGGGCAATCACAAATAACACATGTAACCGTAAGTATAGATTAATAGCCCAGTCAATAAAGGTTTCGTGTCGCAACTAATTAGGAGAAAGTTGATTTTCTTCAAGATGTTAGTATTCAAAGTATACACTAAAAAAACACAAAGTCCCTACCCCCACCCCTTCCGAAACATTGCAAGAGCAGTACTGTGGTTATATGCTTACAGCTCGAAAACTAATGATATTACCGGGGTGTTCTTTTTCTTATTTTACTCCTAACAATATTATAAACAAATTATGTTATATACACTTTTTATGTAGATAGCTCAGTTTCAGCGTAATACTTAATCATATACAGAAAACTGTCATTACAAAAAACAAAAAGTAACTTCAACAAATTATAGCTTTTTATCATTAAGTCTTGGGAAGAAATGTTTTGAGCAAAACTTATAGAAAATATGATTGGCTTTAGAATGATGAGTCTAATAACGCTTACCGTTAAAACGATGGCTTCATAGAGAGCGGTGAAACAGTAGTGGACACCGCGCCGCCGGTCCTAGCAGGGCCGTTAACGCTCACCGCTGAGGTGCACCGCTGCATATACTGGTATTCATGATCTTGAATAGTCATACATTTGAAATGGAGCAACAATGTAATAACGTTCACTTTAAGTTTTTACTACCGAAGTGCAATTTTTTGCTATAAATGTTTATAGTTCACTTGTATCACTGATAGTCTACAAAATAATGTCAATGCTCGGCTAACTAATTAAGTCTTGAAGTAAATAAATCAGGAATAGTATATTTTAACTGATCATTTCCTGCGCAGCTGATTCTATTAATGTTTAATATTACTTTTGGTTATTTTTTAGTCTTTTATAAGGGGTCATCTTCTAACATTTCGTTGGTTTGGTCCGAAATATTGTTACAATGTATTCCACTACAGTGTCCACATATAGACGTGCAATCGAACCCAGCTTTACGACAGCTACAGTTTGTAACACACAATGTTTTACAATTGCAAGATATTAGTAGGAGAAGTTCCCTTGGAGCAAGAGTAATCGTCATGGGCATAGGAATCAGTCTGTTATTTGAAGTATACTGCCAACCCCACTCTTCTGGGGGGAAGTTTAAAACCTAACCGAGTTTGAATCTGGTGGTAAACCCTAAAAAGATGTCGATGAGCGGCATCTGAAGTTGGTGGAAGTTTTGCTAAATCAAAATTTGACTTTAGAGACATTTTTGCGATTACTTGCTTATACTCAAAATATCTGGCTTCATTTAGGGTTTTGAACTGTGATAAGTTGTACATACTTAGAATAAACTGTTCTCCACTTTCTACAAGGATTTCTTTTGTTATGTCTTGTTTTGTGAAAAGCTCACCCTGAGCTTTAGCTTCAGTTTAATTACGCATCAAGTCGGCTGCTTTTAACTTTCCTGGTCCATAGAAAGCCGATGTCATGTCGCAACCAGTCATTGCATGAGCAAAAAGCAGTGCAGTTTGCTGCTCGACATGTTTATTTATAAGAAAATCGACAAAGTATACTTTGGACACTGAAGATGAAGGCTTTAAGTAGAAAAAATTGGAGTCATGCTGGGGAGCTAAGGCTACAAGTAAAACCAAAAGATCTGTATCAGTTCCCACAACAACAGTAGTATTATTACTTTGCACATACTTAATTGCCTGGTCGACAATGACAGTGTCGGCGTCATCTTCCGCAGAAACCACGTTAATTGCTTCAGCAACAAACCTTGTTGTAACTGCTTCTATTAATATCTTCTTGTTTTGAGGGTTTGCTAGATAGTCTGCTTGTTGTGTTGTGCAAACTGTATTTTCACTAAAAAAAATTGTGTGAGAAAATTTCTTTGATGCTCTTCTTTCTTGTTCTTGTAGTTTTGTGGTTGGAACGTTGGGATACCCGTCGAAAACCACGGTCCCTTTATTTCCAAAATTACCAAATATATATTTTAAATATGATTCTATTATTTCCTTGAAAGTACTTTTTATTCTCCAAACCACTGCATGTATCAAATATCCCCCATCTATCACAAAAACAGCTTCATTTGCCTCAAAGGTTTCTTGGACAATCCCACCTTCAAATAGTTTCATGAACAATGCTTTTGTACCTTTTCGTAGTAATGTATCGTCAAATAATGGAGGTGGGTGCGATGCTAATTCGAACTCGAAATAATATTTCAATTTAACAGGGCCGTCACAGATGCATCTATTGAATATTTGCTGGGAGTTTACTGAAACTTCTTTAAATCCCACTTTGATAGACTTGAAACTCGCCTGCGTTGTCACCATATCCTTCCTATGTAGCTTCATTTCATTGAAAGATTTTCCCACCATTTTTTCAATTGCTTTCAAGCCGACTTCATATGCTTCATCGCAATTAACTGAAGAGTCGCATACCAACCCCCGTCGAAAGAGAATTCAATTCACTAGTGCTGCAAGCAAAAGGGTTGTGCTGACTCAACCAATCTTTGAACTTTGACATATCTTGTAGGTCCCTTGATTTTCGGCTTTCTCTTAGCTCTACATGCTGCTCGTGATTGTTGTAGTTCAATCCTAGAAAACTTCTAAAGGCCTCACTTAGTTTTGTCTGCATATAGAATGTACTTTTACTACATTGGCATTAGCAAGTAACTTATGGATTGCGTCTTTTCTCTCAATACTCGATTTTATTAAAGTGTTTATACCTTTAGTGACAGTTACCTCGTCATCTTTGACTTCCTGATTACATATTACACATATATTGTTCAAATCAGTCATTATTAATGAAGGGTATCTAACTATAAAGTTTTAAAATAACAGTTCAGTTTTAGGGGTTACCTTACATCTTGTTCCCGCTTATCAATCCATAATAATACAACTATCATCATTTCACTTCGCATGGCACAACACAACCATTTTATACAAAAATAAAACTTTATAAGGAAAAACAAAATCCCAACGAACCGCACAATGGAATAGTTATCCGAACACTAATCTGAAACGGCCCACTCTGATCGAACAGAGACATTATAGTATTCAACAAGAAACATATACAAGCGCCCTCTACACGCCACCGCGCAACACGCGACGCTGCTAGGACCGGCGGCGCGGTGTTCACTTACTCGACTCATCCTTTTAAAGCTAATTAAATTATCCATATTGTTTGTTCAAAACATTTTTTCCCAAGACGTATGGATATAAAGCTATAATTTGTTGAAGTTACTTTTTGTCTTTTGCAGTGACAGTTTTCTATATATATTTAAGTATTACGGCAAAACTAAGCTAGCTACATAAAAAGCGCATACAACATAATTTGTTTATAATATTGTTAGGAGTAAAATAATATAAGAAACAACCCGGTAACGTCATTAGTTTTCGAGTTGTAAGCATATAACTAGAGTACTGTTCTTGTAAGGTTGCTCTAGGGGTAGGGGGGGGAAGCAAGAGGGGTATGGGTCGGGACTTTCTGTTTTTATAGTGTATACTTTATGTACTAACACCCTGCAAAAATTCAGCCTTCTCCTAATTAGTTGCGACAAAGCTTATTTTTTTACCTTCATTGACTGGGCTATAAGATGGCTTGGCCATGTTTGGAGAAGCGGAAGATAATCCCATTAAGATCTTGACATTTAAAAAACCTGAGGGATCCCGAGCTACAGGTAGACGACCGACTAGATGGATAAATGACGTTGAAAAAGACTTAAAGACTTTGAAAGTTAGAAATTGGAAAGGAGTCGTCGCAGATAGAAGACGCTGGGAGTGCATGGTTGAGGCAGCTAGGGCCTGTAGGGGGTTGTTGTGCTTTTGAAGAAGAACAAAGCTTGCAAGATCTGTTTTACTAGGCAATTCTTGGGGATAAATAAATAAATTTAATTTATTCAACATTCTCTTTCTAGTCTATTGAATAATTGCAAAATTTTTCCAAAGCTTCAAGCGTCTCTCAATCGGGTGCAAGTACAACACATTGAATACATATTTCAAGAGACTGGAAAACTTGAAATTACTTTCGTACTTTACAACTTCTTTGGACAGATAATATGTTTGTAATTTGCATAACCTACTTTTTTCGATACTCATAGAATTTTTTTCAGTTTTCAGTTTCTAATCCTCAATTTGCAGTTTTCTAGTCTACTACCTAATTGCAAAATCTTTGCAGGACTTCAAGTTTCATTTAATCGTGCTCGAACACCATTACATGAAGCTGCACAGCGCTCGAACAGTAAAAACCTAAATAGATATTTCAAGAGACTAGAAAGCTTGGAAGCTCTTTTTTACTAGACAATTCCTGGGGATAAATAAATAAATTTCATTTATTCACCATTTTCTTTCTAGTCTATTGAGTAAATGCAATATTTTTCCAAAGCTTTAAGCGACTTTTATTTGGGTGTGAACACAGGACATTGAGTAGATAATTCAAGAGATTGGAAAAATTGTCAGCTCTTTTGTACTTACAACTTCTTTGAAGAGATAGAATTTCTGCAATTTGCACAACCTACTTTTTTTTCGATACTAGTAGAAAGGTATCTTTATTTTCGTATTCTGTTTCTAATTCTCATTTTGAAGTTTTCTAGTCTACCAAGAAATTGCGAAATCTTTGTAGAGCTTCAAACTTCATTTAATCGTGCTCGAACAGTAAAAACCTAAATAGATATTTCAAGGCACTAGAAAACTTCGAAGGTTCATTTTCACTAGACGATTCCTGGGGATGAATAAATAAATTTGATTCGTTCAACATTCTCTCTAGATCTATATGAAAACTGCCTTTTTACAGTTTTTAGATTCGAATTCATGGTTTCTATTTTTATAGTCTCTTAAATTATTAGATAACCTTTGCAAATCTTCAAGTTCCTTTCACGTAGGTGAGTAGTGACAAGTAGGTGAATGAAAGAAGCAGATAATTACGAAAGTGGTTGGACGCTTGGTTGTTTGAAGTCTAACCCTGTCCCCGTGTAAAAAGTGCAACATTTTCGTAATTTTGAATGGTTTGTTTTTACATGTAAGGTTTGAATGTTCTAAGCAGTTTCTATTTATAGCGACACCATTTCTAATGCAGCTCTGATTTTCTGACCCTTGTATTCCTATCCATTCATTGTCAGTAGTGATTTATCCGTCGTAAACCAGAGATTACACTGGACTACATTGCGACAAAAGCAGGAGTTGATGTAGTCGATCCATTCTGCAGCTATTACACGGTATCCAGCATATCACAAAGATAGACTCTCTCATTGTTTATCAGGTTTTTGGACATAATAGAAATCAATTCGCAAGTTGTCCTTAGATCCAACCGGACAGTCTTGAAATAAGGCGATTGTATCTCCATTCTTTGACCTTTATTTATAAATATAGCTCAATATTGTCAGCATTTTATATCTTGTCGTAAAACGCAGAATTATTCTTTTCAATTTGAAAGAAATAGTTTATCACAAAAGGAATAATCAGGATTGAAAGAGACGTTGCACTCTGTGCCACGCGCGCCTGCTCGTGTTCCCAAAAATTTGCGAGCCCGCTGAAGGGTTAATTATTGACTGAAAATTCCCAAATAATCAATGGTGCTAGTGAAAAGCCAACAAAAGTCGATTATTAAACTGAATTGACTTTTTTGAAAAGAACAGAGAAAACGTAATATAAAGATAATATGTTACGTAAAGTGAAGACAACATCTCAGAATTTGAAAGTTAATGAAACATGAACTGAAAATAATATGTTATAAAATGAAGACAACGTGTCAGAATTTAAAATGTTAAAGGAACCAGATTGAAAATATTCATTACACGTTTTCCAATAACATACCCTAGAATTTTCGTTAATTTTATACAACATTTGAAATCTCGTGGAGCTGCAAATAAAACAAAAATGCCGAGAGATTCTCGGAAAATCGAAACATCCCTGTCTGGAGATTATTTAAAGACATTATATAAACACTCCCTCCGAGAGACTTACGTAAGTGTGCTGAACTGTTCGAAAAGTTTGTTTGCGGATATTATTCGGCTCTCATTTATTTTCATTTTACTGCAAATATCCGGCTGAAACGGATTAAAAGAGCCAATTTTTGCGCCGGATATTTCGTCGGAAATCAGTCAGTCAGCGAATAATCTTTTGCCTCGTGGGGGGGATCTGTCAGTCAGATGCCGAAGGAAATGGAATGGGATTTTTGGAGGAGACGGCAATATTATTTTCGACATAAATCGCTGATTTTTCATTTGTTAAAGAGACAGCCACGAAGTCAAAGAAAATGTTTTGTATATTCGTCAAAGGAAGATACGGTGCAGAAATGATTCTACCTTTGGTTTTATTTCTTAAGGGGACAGTGGACTTTCAAAAGTGTGAAATTTATCCAAACATTCAATTTTTTAATTTTATTGAATCGTGAAACTACGGACGAGTAGGAATGTGTTGCAACAAGAATTTTTAATTTCTGTGATTACTTTCCTAGTTATAGGCATTTGTATTTAATTTAGATATTATGTTGTTACTAATAGCGATAACTTTAAATGTGTTTTTCTCGAAATAAAAATTTTCATGTCATACGAATATTCAAACTACATCAGGCGCATTTCTAACTATCGTATTGCTTTGAAATTTAAGTTTCATATTCTTAACTGTATATCAAGCAAATATTATTGAAAAAAAATTATGCTTCGTAGCAAAGAATTTCTAAATTTTGTACATCAAAAGATGATTTATAGGTATTTTACGTAATAAAAAGTGTGTTTTCGCTATTATTATATTTTTCTCTTTATATTTTAACTAGCTGAAAACCCGCGCTTCGCTACGGAGTACATTCAAATTACATACAACGGTGAATGTATGCAATTAATGCCAAAAAAAATAAATATATATATTTATAATAAATGAGACGATCAATATATAAAATTGATGTAAAAAAATATTTATATATATATTTTTTAAAAAAATCATAAGGAATATTTATGTTTTTTGGATAATATCCAATCGTCTGTTGCATTAGAAAGAAAAAATGTTTTTTTTTGTCTATTTAGTTGTTACGCACGTGACGATAAATTTATTGAAAGTACCAGAAAAAGAAATCACGTGATCGGCATTTAATAAATTAAATTCTAAAAATTAATCTTTATAAATTCACCAAAAATCAGGAAATAGAGGTAAAAATTAAAAAAAAATTTTATTTTGAAGGAATTTTTATGATCTTTCTCGTGATATAAATTTTATAACCCTCAATGTATTATTTTAAATGCAAACGTAAAAAAAGTTTAAAAAACAGCTTAAAAATTTAATTTAAAAAAATCTAAGAAGAATTTTTGAAAAATCTTTCTTAGTGCACCCCTACGCTATTAGAAGAATCGCCATGCAAAATTTCAGCCCTTTAGGTCCAGCGGTTTGGTCTGTGCGTTGTATGTCAGTCAGTCAGTCAGTCAGTGAATGAATGAGTCAGTTACGGAACTGTTTTATATATATAGACTAGCTGAAAACCCGCGCTTCGCTACGGAGTACATTCAAATTAAATACAACGGTCAATGTATGCAATTAATGCCAAAATATATTTATAAAAAAATCGTAAGGGATATTTATTTTTTTTGGATAATATCCAATCGTCTGCTGCATTAGAAAGAAAAAGAATATCATTTTTGTCTCTTTAGTTGTTATGCACGTGACGATAAATTTATTTAAAGTACCAGAAAAAGAAATCACGTGATCAACATTTAATAAATAAAATTCTAGAAATTAATCTTTAAAAATTCACCAAAAATCAGAAAATCAAGGTAAAGGTTCGAAAAAGATTTCATTTTGAAGGAATTTTTATGATCTTTCTCGTGATATAAATTTTATAATCCGCAATGTATTATTTTAAATGCAAACGTAAAAAAAGTTTAAAAAACAGCTTAAAAATTTAATTTAAAAAAATCTAAGAAGAATTTTAGAAAAATCTTTCTTAGTGCACCCCTACACTATTAGAAGAATCGCCATGCAAAATTTCAGCCCTTTAGGTCCAGCGGTTTGGTCTGTGCGTTGTATGTCAGTCAGTCAGTGAATGAATGAATGAATGAATGAATGAGTCAGTTACGGAACTGTTTTATATATATAGATGAATGCTAAAAATGAGCAATAAGTTTCATTGTTAGTTCTATAAGGCATCCTGTAAATAAAAATTACCGTATTATACGCAAAAGAAATGCGCATGGAAGATTTTTAATTAGGCCAATTTTTGATATAACTAATAATTCATAATTCATAAATTATTAATATTTCATCTTTAAATTTTAACCAATTTTACATATCTATGGTAATAACCACATGCTTAAATTTCAAGCAAATCCATTCAAAACAAAAAAAAATTAGGTTTGAAGGTCCACTGTTCCCTTAAGCCATTTGTTCTCTTTGAAGTCACAAGAAAAGGAAAATAATTACAAGATAAAAAGAACTTTTTATGTATCACGTTTTTAAAATTTCTGCAGAAATATAAACTTGACAATTCTCTCTTAATTCCACAAACCTTCACTTAATTATTCTTTCTCACTTTCTTTAATTTAATTTTAATCATTTTTTAGTCGTTTTCACTATCGACAGACTTTATAAATTTTAATTTTTACAATTTTTTTTTAACTTTTCGCACAATATTTTTGTAAACAAACTAAATTCACATGTATTCTATTTTCGAAATCGTCCACCGCCGTTACACAAAAGTGCAAGCATTGAATTGGATCGAAGCGCCACCCTGTGGATTTTTTCGGTTAAAAGTATTAAAGGAATGCATTGTCATCGTGTTCTGAGCTATCCTCAAAAGTTACAAATGTCAAGCTAGTCGGGAAGTTTGTTAAAAATCGATTGCAAGATTTGTACGGGACAAACACACAAACACACAAACAAAAAAGAAAGCGAATTAATAAAAACATGGAAAAAAGAAATTGCTCTAAAACATATCTATATAAAAGTCCTTAGCTATGCTGTACATTATTGTTTTTTAAATGGAACACGATTAATACGAGATGCTTAGGATCACCGAAAATGCTCATTTTGACCGTTATTCGTATAAACCATGAAAAAAAATAATTTGGGATCAAATATTTAGTCTTAAAAAATAGTTAATAATTACAAGATAAAAAGAACTTTTTATATACCACGACTTTAAATTTTCTGTTGAATCATACAAACCTGACAATTCTTTGTATTAACAAATACTTTAAAAATATTTTTGATGAATTATCCCATCAACTTAAAAGAAAGTGAAGTTAATTGGAAGTTAACTTGCGTTTAACTTTTCATTCCTGTCCTGGCCGATAGAGGGCTGCACCAGTCTCCTAAACAAAATGAACTGAAAATGAATTAAATCCTGCTTAAAGATGGCTAAAAGTATTTAAAAAATGCATTGTCATAGTGTTCTGAGCTATTCTAAAAGTTTCAAATGTCTAACGGGTCGGAAAGTTAGTTAAAAATCGATTGCAAGATTTGTACTGGACAAACACACAACAAACAAAAAAGCAAGTTAATAAAAACATGGTAAAAATAATATATATTGACATTATTGGCTTTCAAAATCCAAATTAAAAATTAAAAATCTGAAAAGGAAATTACTGTCCGACCACGGTAGCGAGGTCCCTGGAAGCTGTTACGCATGCGCGAGAAAAGCTAGTCTACTTAGGAAATAGGGGAAAACGTCATATTTTCGGATCTGTTTGTTTATAAAATACGGAATGTATTTCAGACTGCTTTTTGTCCGCAATTTTAAAGTTATTTTTTAAAACTTTATTTTTGATCGAATATTTGAATAATAATTTCAAAATAATAAAAAGAAGAAGCAAATCTATTTAAAAATAGGAGTTTTATAGGAATGGATGCTTTCGGATTGCATCACAATCAAAATTATCTAAAGCTACGTTTTCTTTTTTTCTGACGTTTCCTCGGAGATTCAAATTTTGGAGTTTCTTCACCCTTTGCTTCTCTGCGTATTCTTTTTACACTGGACATTGATATTCCGATCATTTCACTAGCTCTCTTTAGGGATTGCGAAAGTGGAACAATAACATTTCCTTCTAGTGCTTCTTTATCACACAATTTAATTACATTGTGTATTATACGTTTACAATCACTACGGAACGGCTTATTCCGAGCAGTCGTGTTGGGTAAAGGATCCAGTAATTTCAATATAATAATCAAAATAACAGACGAGGATAAAGCAAGCGAGCGCAGTTAGTAACCGATTCTAAAGAATGTCGAGAGAATACGAGACTTTTCCCCCTCCTTCCTCAGCAGCCTTACCTACAGCGTGAATAGAATCGTCTTGGCACTATGCCAACCGTGGTTCTTCGTACTGTGGTCGGACTGTACTAGTGATCAACGTTTTCAACAAAGACACTCAATTGAATCGGCAGTTTGAAGAAGGGAAGAAATCCAAAAACTGTTTTTGTGGGAAATTAAAAAAAACTCCATACTTTTATTATTTATTATTTTTTCTACACTAAACTTTTTTATAAGATTCTTGTCATTTACCCGCTATTCCAGTACCTCCGACAGATCGTTTGAACTGTCCTTAATTAACGGTACTAAATACCATGGATTTGTTCCCTTCTTCAAACTAATTATGAAATAGGCATAAATATCAATAATTAAAGAATGAAAAATATATTTATTTATAAAAATTTAGTATATGTTTGTAAAATTTTGTAAAAAATTATAAAAATCATTACTAGTCATCACTTTCATCGTCATAATATGCAGTGGTTGCAGTAGTTGGTCACATCAAAACTTCTTCATAAAATGGTTTGTACTCAAGTTGGAATGAGAGTAACACTTCTGCCAATATCCTGGATCTTCTTGTCTTGTATTACCTTAGTTTCCATTTATAAGCTTTAATAATGCTTAAGGGGACAATGGACATTTTACCTCTCATTTTTAATTTTTCAATATTTTACTCTCATGTACAAAATGAGCATAATTAATATGTTTTTTTACTATGCTGAAGATACTTAGACTTCACAAATAAGTATTTTGTGAAAGAATAAGACTTACTTTTCAAAAAATTCTTCAAAAATGCTAGTATTTTTTAACATGCTCCGTGTGCATTACTTTTGTTCTGATTTCTTCCAAATTTCTTAGGGTTGTTAATTGAAGTGTTTTCCACAAACCTGTGTATCATTCTTTGGAAACACAAATATTTTTCAAATTTATAGAACATTAAATAAAGCAAACACATAAAAGAAAGCAACAGGCAGATTAAAAAATAATTATTTGTGGCTTTCGATTCATACAAAAAAATCATTGCATAATTATGTTTATATATCTACTAGCTGAAAACCCGCGCTTCGCTACGGAGTACATTCAAATTAAATACAACGGTCAGTGTATGCAATTGATGCCAAAAATATATATATATATATATATATATATTTATAGTAAATATGACGATCAATGTATACAATTGATGTAGAAAAAATATATATTTATAAATAAATCGTAAGGGATATTTTTAAACACAAAATAATGTCCAATCGTCTGCCGCATTAGCAAGAAAAATTTTTTTTTTCCTCTATTTAGTTGTTACGCACGTGACGATAATTTTATTTAAAGTAACAGAAAAAGAAATCACGTGATCGGCATTTAATAAATTAAATTCTAAAAATTAATCTTTAAAAATTCACCAAAAATCAGAAAATCGAGGTAAAGATTCGAAAAAGATGTCATTTTAAAGGAATTTTTATGATCTTTCTCGTGATATAAATTTTATAACCCTCAATGTATTATTTTAAATACAAACGTAAAAAAAGTTTAAAAAACAGCTTAAAAATTTAATTTAAAAAAATCTAAGAAGAATTTTTGAAAATTCTTTCTTAGTGCACCCCTACACTATTAGAAGAATCACCATGCAAAATTTCAGCCCTTTAGGTCCAGCGGTTTGGTCTGTGCGTTGTATGTCAGTCAGTCAGTGAATGAATGAATGAATGAGTCAGTTACGGAACTGTTTTATATATATGTACGATAATCTTATATTAAAAAATATAAGCGTTTTAAATGATTTGGAATGCACATGGAGCATTTTGAAAAATGCCAGAAAATTTTGAAAATTATTTTGAAAACCAGGCATTATTCTGCCAAAAAATACTTATTTTTAATTCTAAAGGTCTTCAATATAGTAAAAAAGAATGCAAATTATTATCTTTTTTGTAAATAGAGTTAAAAATTAAAAATTCAAAATTTGGAGTTGTAAGGTCCCTTGTCTCCTTAAAATTAGCAACCATAGGAAATGGGTCGGAACTGCAATTCCTGGGCCACGCCCTCAATTGCAGGCTTTCAGGTGATAAGCAGAGGGGAGAAAAATTAGCAAAAAGCTCGCCTTTCCTTTTATTTGGGACAAGGAGTCAAAATGACCGCTGATCGTAGTTAGAGTTATACGGAAAACGCCGAATTGCTTTATCCGAATAGAGGATTACCGTGGAAATGCAGCCTTCGTTGACTAAACAAAAAAATAAAGCTGTGATGAGATACAAACAAAAGGCTAAAGAAATAACACAACAGCAGATGGAAATACCAGCTGCAAAAGAGCGCGACAGCAGCGACGCTCTGGCCAAGCACGGTATCAATAGTTTGAAGAAGGAAACAAAACCGGGATATGTTCCCTTCTTCAAACTGACAAATATTGCGAGGCCCGATTACACCAGAATGCGTGTGCTTTTCCCTTCTTTACAGCTTACAAGGAGGGTCTATATGTAAACAACATTTTAGCGCAAAAAAAAGAATTTCAATTTTTTGGCGCTTGTTCCCTTCTTCAAACTGTCGATTCAGATTTACTGCAAACGCTCCGACACCTGTTGGAAGACTGCCTAGTAGGGTTCCTTGTCAACTCGATCTCTTTAAATGAGATGGGAGAGTACTGGAGGGGGAAAACTCACCGCCTGGGGCGTATCCGACCACCACCGTACAGTTAGAGGGTAAACATAATCATCTAAATTTTCACATGTATCAAATGTGTTTAGACCTTGATTCTTTATCCATTGACGTATTGGAAGGCCATTATCTTCTTTTTACCATGTTTTTATTAACTCGCTTTCTTGTTTGTGTGTGTGTTTGTCCAGTGCAAATCTTGCAATAGATTTTTAACTAACTTCCCGACGAGCTAGACATTTGAAACTTTTAGAATAGCTCAGAACACGATGTCAGTGCATTATTTTAATACTTTTAGCCATCTTTAAGCAGAATTTAAGCTCATTTAAGCTCATTTTCAGTTAATTTTGTTTTGTAGACTGTTACAGCCATCTATCGGCCGTGACGGGAACGAAAAGTTAAACTTTAAGTTAACTTCCAATTAACTTCATTTTCTTTCAAGTTGATGGGATAATTCATCAAAAAATTATAAAAAAGTATTTATTAACGCACAGAATTGTCAAGTTTATATGATTCAACAAAAAATTTAAAAACGTGGTATATAAAAAGTTCTTTTTATCTTGTAATTATTTTGATTTGAGACCACCTTAAATGAAACAATTTTTTATAGCGGAAGCAGAAACGTTATCCCATGCATCACACATTATCTTTTTTGCACTTAATACATAAATTTTCGGGACCAATTTCTTTTCCATGCTTTCTA
>OU015503.1:119565321-119576793 GCA_907164885.2 Dolomedes plantarius | reverse complement strand
GGTTTTTTACTCCCCATGGCCCATGGCCCTTGGAGGTATCCGATAAGGAAAGGTGGTCCACCAGCTTGAAAAAGGTTGGGAACCACTCTGTTACGCTATTACTAAATAATCATCCATCAATTTATGAAAATGTGGGAAGGTATGCATTCTTTCCAGGTCGTGCTCTAATCCTGGTGGGGTATGCAAAGACGATTGCGACTGTTGCGTCGGAAAATAACTACTGCAACTGTCCTTTTTGGGGCGTTTTTGGAGGTAGCTGCTCATGTGTATACGGTTGACGACCTCGTGTGTAAGAGGAAGATGGGAAAGTGCAATCGAAACAGACCTCGAAACTGCCACTCATCTCGTAAGGACCCGCAGATACGGATAGAAAATTCGACAAAAGGGTGGCTGCATCCCCTGACAAGGTGTTACTCTGGTGAAGGAAAATGTCTTTAATTAACTTGAAAATTAAATAATAAAAAATGCATTAGCAAAGAACCTTTACCGTCTCTCGTACATTTCTTTTGAGTTTTTTGTCTATCATGCAGAATATAGTCACCTTGCATTAAGGTGTCACATACCTTTTAAAGGCCAAGAGACTCGACAAACATATTCCTATTTTATCTATAAATTACTAAAAAAGATAAGAATTATGCAGATAAATTAAACTTTTCTACCTAAAATAAATAAGGAACAATCGTAAAATGAAATTTCAGAACTTCAGTGCATCTGTATACTAACAACTTAGAAAAGTGGAAAAAACCTCACACTGCCAAATTTCTGGCTTGGAATAAAAAAATGATCCTCTCTCAAATATAGATCCCGTAGAGTGCTGCCATCTGTTGTTTCTTTAGCACACTAATGTGTTAACTGTTTACAGGAGCTTTACAGATTAATTCAGCAAATGATTTAGCTGTTATAAAATAAATAAAATAGGTGGTTCAAAAATTAACCACCACCCCTGAAGGCGTGTACCATGTTTTTATTAACTTGTTTTTTTGTTTGTTTGTGGGTGTATTTGTCGCTTACAAATCTTGCAATCGATTTTTGACAAACTTCCCAACTAGCTAGACATTTGAAACTTTTACAATAGCTCAGAACACTATGACAATGCATTCTTTTAATACTTTAAGCCATCTTTTAGCAGTATTTAATTCGTTTTCAGTAAATTTTATTTTGTAGACTGGTGCAGCCATCTATCGACCGGGACGGAAACGAAAAGTTAAACGCAAATTAACTTCCAATTAACTTCATATTCTTTCAAATTGATGGGATAATTCATCAAGAATTTTTTTTAAATATTTATTAATACATAGAATTGTCAAGTTTATATGATTCGACAGAAAATTTAAAAACATGGTATGTAAAAAGTTCTTTTTATCTTGTAATAATTAATCATCAGTAGTTACTAAAGTACTTTATTCAGAAATATTGGAAAATCTTACTGTGAGTTAAACACTCTTCTTCAAAAATATGGCTCTCAACTTTTTTTTTTACTTTCAAAGATAACTATGTTAATTCTTAAAATTTCAACCTTGTTTTATCATCGTTAGTCCAATCCGCGCAAGCTTGCGGCCGTAATTAACGAATATACAATTTTTTCAGTTTTAAATCAAGTTTTATATACAGTGGAACCTCGCTTAACGAGCACCTCGCATAACGAGTATTTCGCATAACGGGCAAAATGAATCGTTAAAAAAAATGGCTCGCTTAACAAGCAACATTTCGCGTAACGAGTGACGTGGAAGGAAGACCCCTCTTCAAGTCACTCGGATCTTCACGTCACCAGGATCATCAACAGCCGAAAAATAAGTATTTAAGGGTAGTCATGGATGGTTCGAGAAGCAAATATCATGGGACTGGAGGATAATAATGATATTGAGAAGCTTGTGGAAGAGCGCAACCAAGAGATGGCCACGGAACATCTAATAGAATTGTCTTTTACAGCAAGCAGTTGTAGAGGTGAGTTTGTCAGTGGAGAAGGACGAAGAAACAGCAAAGAAACAATCTTCTGGCGCAATAAAAGAAATGAAAGCATGGGAAACTGCTGCATCGTAAGTTACAAAGCATCACCCCGATAAGACGGTGGCTATGCGCGCTATAAATTTTTTCAATGACAATGCGGTGACACATTTTCAGCAAATTTTCAAGCGCCGAGAAAAACAAATGTCGCTAGATAGCTTTCGAGTCAAAAAATTAGATATGTGTCATAAATTCGTAAATAATAACTACATATGGATGATGTTTGCTCCGTAAGAATTTGTATAAGTAATTTTCTTCAAAAATAAACGTTACATCTAAAATTTGAGTATTTTTTGGCATGGAACATTATCGTATTTTACATTAATGTTATGGGAAATTGTTTCGCTTAACGAGTGTTTTGCATTACGAGTAAGACTCTAGAACGAATTATGCTTGTTATGCAGGTTCCACTGTATATCTTTAAATTGAACAACTTTGAAATCAAATTCTTAGTTCTTCATAGAGAAAAGGTTTTTTCTTTAAAAAATTTAAATTTCGAAAAAATTTGAAACATTTTACTGTAATTAAAATTTTCATGGAAGGAATGACATAATAGTATTTCATTCTGATGGTACATGTATAATTGCCGTTGTATGAAATTTAATGGTATTCTAGTCAACTGTTTTGGGGATATCATGTGCGCAATGTAATAACAATGAAAAAAAACAATGGTTAAAGTTTTGCACAGTTAAAAAATTTGTCTTCAACCTAGAAAAAGTTGAGAGCCATCTATATATTTGAATTGCTAAGCCGAATTTTTGGGCAGTCCATGAGAGAAAACTACTGCATCAATTTACTTCATTTTGATCTTAAACGAAAGACTGCAATCTGTAGATTTGTCAAATTTAGTTCCTCCTTCCCAATAGCGTTGTTCGGAACTTATTTACAAATTAAGGGGACAGTGGACCTTCAAACCTAACTTATTTTGTTTTGAATGGATTTGCTTGAAATTTGAATATGTGATTAGAACCATATATGTAAAAGTGGTTGAAATTTAAAGATGAAATATTAATTTATGAATTATGAATTATAATTATATCAGAAATTGGC
Source organism: Dolomedes plantarius (assembly GCA_907164885.2). NCBI lineage: Eukaryota > Metazoa > Arthropoda > Arachnida > Araneae > Dolomedidae > Dolomedes > Dolomedes plantarius. Next base: position 119,573,739 of record OU015503.1, on the reverse strand, counting down.
CTAATTAAAATGTTCCAGGCGCATTTCTTTTGCATATAATATGATAATTTTTATTTGCAGGATATCCTATAGAACTGACATGAAACTTATTGCTTATTTTAAGCATTCATTAAAATATAAAAGAAAAAAATATAGTGAAAACACCCTTTTTATTACGAAAAATACCTATAAATCATCTTTTCAAGTACGAAATTTAGAAATTCTGAGCTATGAATCAAATTTTTTTCAATAAGATTTTTGATATACAGTTAAGTATATAAAACTTAAATTTCAAAGAAATACGATAAAATATGCGCCTGGAGCAGTTTGAATATTCGAATGACATGAAAATTTTTATTTAAAAAAACACATTTAAAGTTATTTCTATTAGTAACCACATAAAATCTAAATTAAATACAAATGCCTATAACTAGAAAAGTAATCACAGAAATTAAAAATTCTTTTTTGCACATTCCTACTCGTCCGTAGTTTCACAATTCAATAACATAAATTCGAATTTTTGGACTAATTTCACAAATTTGAAAGTGCACTGTCCCCTTAAGCAGCTATGCAAGGAGTTTGATAAGCAGTGCATAGCCTGATGTAGTCGCGCTTTCATTTGAGGAGGTGTGTCAGATGGTATTGTAGATCTTAAACTAGGTAGATCCAGTATTGTAGATGTTAGACTAGGTTTTATTTTCTCTCTCAGTACTTTTATAATCACTGAAAAGCAAACGCATCTTTTTCAATTATGTCATCTGTAATTGAAAACAGATGTTTATTCAAAACATACAATCATATAAATTATATTTATCAAAAATCATATTAATTTAACCCTTCAGCGGGCACTACCGTAATTTTGAATGGTTTATTTTTACACGTAAGGTTTGAATGCCCTAACCAGTTTCTATTTATAGCTACACCCTTTCTAATGCATGTCTGATTTTCTGACCCTCGTATTCCTTTCCATGCATGGTTAGTCGTGATTTAACCGTGGTAAACGAGCGATTACACTTGATTACAATACGACAAAAGCAGGAGTTGATGTACTCGATAAAATGTGCAGCTATTACACGGTATCCCACATATCCCGAAGATGGACAATCTCATTGTTTATTAGGTTTTTGGATATAAAAGGAATTAATTCGCAAGTTATCCCCAGATCCAACAGAGCGGACAGTTTTGAAATAAGGCGACTGTATCTGCATTCTTTAGCCTTTAATTATAAATATATCCATATTATCAACATTTTGACATAAAACTCAGAATTATTTTTTTCAGTTTAAAAGAAAAAGTTTATTACAAAAGTTATAATCAAGGTTGAAAGAGACTTTGCACTTTGTGCCACACGCACCCGCTGGTGTTCCAAAAATTGGCGCGTCCGATGAAGGGTTAATTCTAGTGTTCCAAAAAAATTTTAATTTGTAGAGACAGATGCTAGTAATTCAACGTTCTTTAAAAATTAGTTAAGGAAATATTAAAAATGTAAAAAAACTCTTCGCTGTTTACCCATACGTCTACCTTCATATGAAAGACAAAATGAAAATATTTACAGTGGGTGATCGGTTTACGAACATAATCCGTTCCAAGACTATGTTCGTAAACCGAAATGTTCGTTAACCGATCATCGATTTACCATAGATATTTATGGGACTTCGATTAATTCGGCCTTTAAGCCCTAAAATTAAATTAAAAGATATTATATATATATATATATATATATATAATATATATATATATATAATATATATATATTATATATATTTCTAATTCTTAGTAAGTTTATTTTTACAAAATAATACAGTCTTGCACATTAATCAATAATTTTTTTTGTTAATGGGTCGTTAAAGAACCTGTCCAATGTCGATTGCTTTTCTCTCTTCTTCAGATTTTCCGGAAGTGAGTGATAGCATTGTCGTTTAGAGATCCCCAGCCCTACTGACATCGGCTTGGTTTGGGTGCCATTCTAAGACCGTTGCTCTGACATCCTCCGACCTCTTTAAAAGATCTTTAATAGAAAATTGGTCCTCTTTCGTCTTCCTATTTTTCTGAAGGAGATATATTTTGCTGGTGTTCTTCATTCAATATTTCTTGCAGTTCTTCTGTCGTTAGCCCATTTTCATGTTCTCTTATGAGCTCTTCAAAGTCATCCTGGTTCACCTCTAATTCCAGATCTTTCGCAATTGTCACAATTTCATTCATAATTTCATTGGCATTATCTCCGTGTCCCTGAACACAAGATGGACACAGTTTTCGCCAAGCAGAAATCAACTGTCGTTGAGTGAGTTCTGACCACGCCTTTTGAATGAGTCGGATAGCTTCAAGAATGTCAAAGTTTTCTTTCCAAAACGTTTTAATGTCATTGTTGCGGATAATTGGCATGCTTCGAAACACTGATGAAACAGCGCGCGAGTGTACGATTTCTTGAAACCCGCAATAACCTCCTGATCCATTGGCTGAATCAACGAAGTCGTATTCGGAGGTAGAAACTAAACTGTCATCCAGGGAAAGTCTATCAGCAAATTATCCTCAAGGTCCTTTGGGTGTACTGGTACATTGTTCAATAGCAGCAGTGCTTTCACTGGCAAATCATTGGTCTCAAGGTAGTCCTTGATGCTGGGAGCACAAACTTCAAACAGCCATTCTTTGAAAAGAACCTGCGTCACCCATGCCCTCTGATTTGATCTCCACATCACTGGCAGTCTTTTGTTGATTATGGAAATTTTTTAATGCTCTAGGATTCTCAGAGTAATAAACAAGAATGGTTTAAGCTTCATATCACCACTAGCGTTAGCTCCCAAAAGTAACGTCAATCGGTCTTTCATGGGTTTATGCCCAGGAAAACTTTTCTCATCTTTTGTGATGTATATACGGTTCGGCATGCGCTTCCAAACAAACCTGTTCATCACAATTGAAAATTTGTTGTGGACAATACCTTCTTTTTCAACGAATTCTTGAAATTTGGGACAGAACTTCTCAGCTTCTCCTTTATCTGCACTAGCAGACTCACCATGCATTACCACATGTTTAATGCCAGATCTCCTTTTAAACTTTGCAAACCAGCCTTGAATTCTAACTTCTCGGATGACGAACCTGGAGTATATTCCTTCAACTTCTCAAAAATTTCTCTAGATTTCTCTTGAATGATGGCCATAGTAGTTACATCTCTTTTCATTTCCCTATCGTTTATCCAAACTAAAAGCAACCTGTCCATTTTTTTCATGGAACGCACTTCTTGCTTCTCAGATGTGATTTTCTTTACTCCTTTACCTGCTTGAGTCTTCTGATGATATCTTTCTTAGATAAGATTGTGCCTACTCGTAGACCTGTTCAAGCCATATTGCCTAGCAACATCAGATATCGTCTGCCCACTCTCTACGTTGGCTATAATCTCTAGCTTGTTTTTTATGGAGAGCCCAGTTCTTGACACTCCACATTTTTTAGGCCTCATAATATTGCCAGATTTTCTAATATTTTTATTTTTTATTTTAATTTATTTTTTATAAGGGGTTCAAAAAAGCACATATCCCAAAATTCAGAAGGGCAGAAAACCAAACTAGCGTACATAAAGGTTACGTGCACAATTCACAAAGTTGCGGCGCAAACTACGTAGAATGTGACAGTGTCTTGTGCTCCGAGCTCCGACGAGAGGTGTGACGAAATGTATGACGTAGCGAGCAGCGCCCCCACCGTTTACAGAATTCGAATAAATGGAACTTCTCCATGTAAGCATGGCTCTTAGATTAGTGGCAATTTGTAGACCCCCTTTAAGGGTTGCACATACATGCAAAATAAATGTTTATAACTAAAATTGTATCGTTTGTAGACCTCTTGATTAGAATTATTAGATAACCTCACTGAACCAACCCTTCGTGATATTGAACTACTAGAAACTTTTTTTCGACCTTTTGTCATAGAGGTGTTCGGTAGAATGCGTTTTAGTTCGTTATCCGAACACATAAAATCTTTCGTGAAAGTGTTTGTTATCCGATTGCTCGCAGTCCGAACTGTTCGTTAACCGATCACCCACTGTATTCCAAATCTGTGATTAAAAGAAAGATCTGGAAAATTATGCAACTCATTCACGGCCATAATGCCTTGCGGCTAGTCACCTGATTACGTATGTTAGAGCAAACCAAGTTTTCACCGAAATCTCTACTAAAAAAATATACTTGAATTTACGTTATAAAGAAGAATAAGTCTGTTCAAAATGTATTTATATGTGGAATAATTGCAAGATTATATGAGATAGATTTGTATGTTACAATTTTATATGTGAATAATTACAAGATAAAATAACTTTTTATATACAATGTTTTTAAATTTTCTGTTGAATCATATAACTTGACAATTCTAGGTATTAATAAGTACTTTTGAAAAAAAATTTGATGAATTATCCCATAAACTTGAAAGAAAATGAAGTTAATTGGAAGTTAACTTGCATTTAACTTTTCGTTCACGTTCCGGCCAATAGATGCCTGCACCAGTCTACAAAACAAAATTAACTGAAAATAACTGAAAATTAATTTATTTCTGCTTAAAGATGACTAAAAGTATTTTAAAAAATGCATTGTCATCGTGTTCTGAGCTATTCTAAAAGTTTCAAATGTCTAGTTAGTCGGAAGTTAGATAAAATCGATTGCAAGATTTGTACTGGACAAAACACACACGCAAACATACAAGAAAGAAAGTTTATAAAAACATGATAAAAATAATAGATTTGATTTAAAACGTTATCTCTAGAGTATTTTACCTACCTTCTGAGCCGCAAGCTCCACAGAAAGCAGTTTCTACAAATAATAACCGCCATTTCTAAACAAAAAATCCACCTTTATTCTATTATTTTACAAAACGCAACTCACAAACAAGCAAGAGAGATGCCGAGTTCAAAGTTTTAAATAATAAAAATAACAATACACCTTTGATTATGCATTATGATCAAAACGTTACACAAAATGCATTACAAGAATAAATGGTATACACATAAATAAGAAGAATATAAGAACAAAATAAGAGTAAATAAATAATAATCCCACGTTAATATTTTTTTACTGATCTAATTTCTCCGGAACTTTTATCTCCCTTCCTGATCTAGATATCTTCCTTTAAGAGATGAAAATACTTTCATTTCCATTTTTTAGAACAGTGCATTTTTTTTTAAACGGCGTTGGAAACTCACAAGTAGAAGAAATATCTAAAGGGTATACACGTTGAATTGGACGGAGTAACTTCTAATGCGAAGTTTGTACTTTAACAAATCGAACACATCCATCCTTCCCAAGTATAAGATCCGTTATTCCACCCAACTGGCCCCCCAGTGGCCAGTTGATTCTTTTGAGATTGTCTGCTCCAATTAGTACAATATCTCCAACCGCGATCTTACGAATATCTTTACGTTTTGTCTTTTGTACGAGAAGTCCCAAGTATTCACTTCTGAATCGGTTACGCAAGTCTCTTTGTATATTTTATCTATACTTGATTATTCTGTTCAGACTCTGATGATCAATGTCGCAGCGTAGGCGACAGTTTTGGAAAATTAAACAGGTGCAAAGTTGGGCACAAAGAATAGGAGGAGAAGATATATTCCAAACAGCGGATAAATGGTGTACAGATGCAGTTTACGATCTGTTATGTCAAAAAGGGAGACGATAATTGACATGTAAAAGGGGAACGGTCGAAAAATTGATGGCAGGGAGCGGCGGCCAGCTGCAGTTAATGATGTGGACAGGCAGAAATAGAAACGAAGGGTCCGAAATTTGATGTTAGTGAAATACGAGTTAAGACTTTACTAGCTTCAATGCGTTAGGAGGTCAGTAGGGGGTCCGAATAGAAGCGTGTGAATGTAGGGGCGTGAGAATTCTACAGAAGGGTGCAACGACTGACGCCCCCTTCAATTTTGAGTGGAGGAGATAGTAATATAAAAAAAAGAGTTGGAACCAATAAAGGGTATCCATATTTACCCATTGGTCAGGAGGCGGCTACCAATGGAAAGCCTATGAAGTGGGGGAGTTAAATAAAAGATAGAGATGGAGAGAAATAATCAGAGAGAAGAGAGAGAGAGTAGAGTTGAAAAGCAATGAGCAGATGAGTTTTAGAATCCGCTGAGGAGAAGTTGGAGTCAAGAAAGACGGAAAGGGCCGCAGACGAATAAAGAAGATAGAGGTGTAAGCCCTCAAATGCCGATGAATATATGCCCGCCGATTGAAGGATCAACGAGCCGAAAGCCTACCGCGCCGACCCTAACTCAATGCGCACGCCTAATGACTCCAGGAGCGAAGTCGATCTGACTACTAGCCGATAGCGTAGCCCTAGAAGGAGACAACTGACCAGGAGCCCAGACTCTCCCATGCCGCATCCCCTTCGCCGAGCGAGCGCCAGCTACCAAGAGGTTGTAGAGTACCGGAGCCCCGTATGCATAGAGGATTGCCACCAGCCACCCTGGCCCCGAGTGTAAAGTCCTTGTGTCGCAGATGACCGCCGCAAGCCTCTCATCGTCCCTCACGATTCTCCGAGCTGTGCAAGTAGCAGGTACAGGATTTTGTTTATTTGATGATCTTGTGCCGAGCTCAATTAGGTTAATAGGAGGATAGTAACCGCGCGTAATATTGCATGTTGTCATAGATATATGTTACCGAATATTTGTGGTTTTGTATATATATTATATGTATTGTGTTAACATGTTAAATGAGTAGTGATAGAAAGGCAAGGACGAGTAATATTAATGGTGTAGGATAAGTTTAGGATATATATATGTATTGTATTAACATGTTAAAGGATTAATGATAAGAAGTCGATAATGAGTAATGTGAACTGTATAAGTAGTGTGTTGATAGTTAATAAATTGATTTGTGATCATACATCTGAGTAATCATTAATCCATTGGGCCAAGCAATGTACTAACCACAATTAAATACTCCACAATAAATATCTTAATCACCAACCTAAAACTATTTACGGTGACAATCAACAGCATCAATATCTGGTGTACTCCATTCCTTGATGTCTTGCAGGAATGACGAAGGAGTTATAAGGATTAACTGTTCGTTTCAGACTAGTTGGTGAGAGGACGAGATTCATCAATGCTTCACAGTCACATAAAATGGTCACCATTTCTTCATAAAGTAACTGTGCTCGACTTAAGACCCTTTTAAGAGGTCCTTCATTATTCGAATCAATCGCTCCCACCAACCTCCCACCACGAGGCTGTTGGTGGATTAAATTTCCGACCAATAGCGTTGGTAACACCATACTTAACAATTTTATTCCAATATAAACCACGGAGTAGGTTGGCAGCACCAATAAAATCGGTGCCGTTGTCGCAATAAATAGTTGAGCATCTTCCCCTTCTGGCGACAAATCTACGAAACGCCATCAAAAATGCTTCAGTAGATAAACTGGTGACAACGTTCAGATGCACTGCTCTGTAAATGGCACAGGTGAAGAGCAGTACCCAAGCTTTCTGATCTCCTCTAAGTAATAATGGTCCAGCTGCATCCACTCCTGTGATCTGAAAAACAGCAGCATCTTGAACTCGATTCTCGGGTAAAGGTCCAGAATCAGCTTCTAGTTTTATAAAGTGAATCGTTTACCAAGTGACACACTTTGATTTTCCGCATGACTTTCCTCCCGTTTAAGATCGAAAATTTTTCTCGTAACAAATTTTGTAAAATTTGTAGACCAATATGTAAATTGTTCTTGTGATAATGGTCTATTAGCTTCAGTACGACTTCACGATTTGAGGGTAAAATCATTGGTTTTCAAAAACTTCTTTATCCCTTCTATTTATGATTTGCGTCTTTACTCGTAAGATTTTATCTCCTTCTACAAAAATAGCCAAACCTAAATCTTTTGTCATCTTCTCCATAGAAAGATTCTTGCTGAATTATCTTCACTAATTTCAACTCTGCTTTTTGAAATTCTGAAAAGTGAGGACTCCTCGAGTCCTTTTTTCTTTTCTACATAAACAATTATTTCTGAATCTTTCCCTTTCCTTTCTGAACTTTTCCTTTAGTATATCTTCCGCATTAATGTCTTCACTTAAAATGTCTCCATGATGCCAAAATTCAGGAGGTTCAGTCAACCATTGTGGACCCTCCCACCATCTAAGTGACACAAGTTGTGTTGCTGTACAGCCTCTTGATGGTAAGTCTGCGGGATTCAATTCACTAGATACATGATTCCATGATAAAGGAGAAGTCAGTTTTCTTATCTCTTGTATTCTATTTCGGACAAATATTGACCAATTTTCTTCTCGATGTATCCATGCTAGTACAGTAGTTGAATCGCTCCAGTAGAAACATTTTACTTCTTTCCAGTTTGCTTCCACTACGGAATCTTGCTCCCACCAACGCGCTAAAAGTTCCATACGTGGTATTGTACCACCTCTTAGGGGAGCTATTGGATTTAGCAGCTAGAAGAGACGTTAACAGAACCTTCTTC
>OU015503.1:119517821-119562821 GCA_907164885.2 Dolomedes plantarius | reverse complement strand
CGTTTTAATAAACCGGAAGCGTAAAAGTCTATGGGAGAAGCGTCAGTATTTTTTACAGATATTTCATTAAATGGTATACACTTTATTCCTGTTTCTGGGTTTTTTCTTTGCTAAATAAGCGGCAGTTGGTTTCGACATGGGATTAGAGGCTTTGTCTATATGAAGCTCAACTTTATCAATGTCCTTTCCATATAAGGCTGGACTTTCTTTTGCAAAAATTGGCTCTAAAATTTTCTACGGATAGTAGAGTGAATTAATTTTGGCTTTACTTCAGACTGTTTTGATTTTTATACACAGGACATACGTTAATTGGATGAACACGGAATCCAGGTCCCGTGAAATGGTGAGCGTGGTTGGATTTAGATTTTGCGCCAGTTTTGCTTCCTAAAATGTTAGGATGTATGAACACGCGGGATTCGGTTTTCTCCACTGTGTGAGCAGTAACGAGTCTAAATTCATCGGGTCATCAATTGCCGGTAAAGTAAGACGTACTTTAAGACAGCAGGGGTAACTTTGTGACACACAGTAATATTTTCGTATTTCGGATCTTGCGCCGCGCCTGTGATACCGGGCAGGGAAAGAACAGCGAAAACAGCTTGTCCGACATACAGAGACACCTAGTGGCCAGTGTCCGAAGCTTCTGCACGCCATTTGACTTCCAGGCCAGTGTATTATTCAAACCTGTTGTTAAGCTATTGACTCAAACTTCGGAAACTATGCGTGCTGAAGGCTATCACCATATACAACCAACTACGACAAGCAATTATTTTTTATTGGCAATATGTTGGTTAGATTCTGGAGAAATTTAACTTTCGTGTAGTGATGTTTCCGAGAGATATGAAAACATAACCTAAATAGCGAAAGGTGACGGGGTTACTTTGTGACACATTGACACTGTTACAAAATAACCCAGAAAGTCGACAAATCTCCTCCAGTCGTTCGATATTGCAGTTTTTAGTCCTCTAAAATACCACTGGAGAGAAAGAAGTATTGACTATCTGGAGAAAAACTACCCGAATCGGCAGAATGTGCCGAAAGACGAATTTCATCATCTTCTCAAAGAACTGATGGCTGCCCTGGGCACCCGAGGTTTCTTTGATGTCATAGATATACATAAAGCTATCCAATATTTGTAATAGGTATATATCTATATATATAAAACAGTTCCGTAACTGACTGACTCACTGACATACAACGCACAGACCAAACCGCTGGACCTAAAAGGCTGAAATTTTGCATGGCGATTCTTCTTATGGTGTAGGGGTGCACTAAGAAAGATTTTTGAAATTTTTTTCTTAATTTTTTTAAAATTAAGTTTTTAAGCTGTTTGTGTAACTTCTGTTAGGTTTGCATTTAAAATAATAATTTGAGGGTTATAAATCTTATATCACGAGAAATATCCTAAAAATTCCTTTAAAATGATATATTTTTCGAATCTTTAACTCCCTTTTCTGATTTTTGGTCAATTTTTAAAGATTCATATTTAGAATTTAATTTATTAAATGCTGGTCACGTGATTTCTTTTTCTGGTACTTTAAATAAATTTATCGTCACGTGCATACCAACTAAATAGACAACAATATTTTTTTTCTTTCTAATGCAGCAGACGATTTGATATTATCCCCCAAAAAAATAAATATCCCACACGGATTTTTTATAAATAAATAAATAAATAAATAAATAAATATATATATATATATATATATATATATATATATATATATATATTTACATCAATTGTATACAGTGATCGTCGTATTTATTATAAACTAGCGGCCCGTCACGACTTTGTCCGGGTTGAAAAAAATATTATACCAATAAATTTTCAGTTGATAGCCAATAGATTGTAAATCTTTCTTTACCTTAAATGTCCAATAAAAAGCGTAGTTCCAAATGTAGTTTTCTTCAATAAAACCTTTAACGTTCCAGTTTCAAAAATCCCTTTTGTATTTATCAATACCTCCTCTACTTGAATCTTAAAAATATTAAACCTTTTCCTTACGGGGTGGGATAGCACATATCCGAAGGATAGATATATATATATGTATATATATATGTATATATATATATATATATGTATATATATATATGTATATGTATATATATATATATATATATATATATATATATATATATATATATATATATATATATATATATATGTTCTGGAGATTTTCCTCCACGTACAAAATCGCTCTCTCTTTATATATAAGAATGGATAGATAATATAAAGAGGTTAAGAGATGAAATAAAAATACAAAAATTACAAAAAGGATTTTAAGTAAAGAATGTTTTTTTTAAAAATAATATTAAATTTTTTTTCAAATAATATTCCTAAAATAATATTCAAAATAATATTACGTTAGTAAAAATTTTTAAAAGAAAAAGGCGTGCAGGAGAACGGATAGGTTCGAACCACTATCGTCAGAACAGAAGCCCACCGCGATAGCACCACGCTAAGGTTCGTTGAAGACTTCGACACAAAAAGCAGTAGAGGACAATAGCAGTAACAATGGAGATTGTTAGGATTAAGCCCCTAACTTTATTTCTATTGATGAGATTTACATAATATATAGCCTATGTCCATTTGGAATACTGTACCTTTCAAACAGTGAAAGAATTTTTCAAATAGGTACAGTGGTTCTGAAGATTACCCTCCACGTACAAAATCGCTCTCTCTTTATATATAAGTATAGATATATATATTTATTTTTTTTGGCATTAATTGCATACATTGACCGTTGTATTTAATTTGAATGTACTCCGTAGCGAAGTGCGGGTTTTCAGCTAGTAGCTATATATAATTGTGTATCAATCTTTTGATAAGCGTTTTACGTCTAACTTTGTGTCAAGTAATTTTTCCTTTTGGATTTCATGGCGAAAACACAGATGTCACACAAATGTCACTGGGCGGGGCAACTTTGTGACACATTTTTAACTTTAATTTCTCAAGGGTAATTAAATTTCCGGGTTAGCGCAATACATTCCTACGTAAGGAAAATATTTACCAATGTTTTGCGATAGTTCGTTTTGGGATGATTTTAAAACTGATCGGCTGCCACAGAAATAAACTTAAAATCCGTCCTAAAGTAACCCCAACTTACGTTATTTCACATTTGACACACCTACATTTGAAGCATGCAAAATATGAGATTGCCAACAATTTCAACGCAGTAGCACGATATTATATGAACTCATCAAGCCGATTATCAATCGTAAATTATTATCGTTCTGAATTAACTGAAAAAAAAACCGATTTTTTTAGGTTAAAATATGAAGATCGTGTTTGTATTCATTAGCGTCTTCTACATGGTACTCAGCATTTCCCTGGATGAAGAAATCGAAGGTGAATATTTATCCTTCTAGCTTTCTAATTTTAAATTCAATTCTTTAATTGCGTACGAGAAGAGCGTTATGTAAAATAGTATTACCAAGTCTCAACGGTATATTACTAAAGTTGTAACAACATTAAAATTACTCTAAATTTTTTCTGTAGTGTAATGATTAAAAAAAATTAGAGACTGATTTTGAAGCACAATATTTCCCATTTTTCAAATCTTCATTACTTTACATTAGACAAATAAAGAATATCCTTCCATATATACACACACACACACATATATATATATATATATATATACAGTGGACGCTCGTTAATTCGAACTCGGTTAATTCGAACTTTCGGTTAATTCGAACTAATCCAAAGGTCCCAAAAAACTTGTATTGGAGTTAATGTTAAAATATCTCATTAATTCGAACTAAATTTTTATCACTTCGGTTAATTCGAACTAAAAATTTGACAAAAGAAAATTCTTTTTCTCCGTTTAATGGAGAAAATGCACACTGTATTTATTATTTTGTGTGTCAAAATTTCTTTTTTGTGTGTAAAGAGGCACATGTCTGCATCCCTAGACTATTGCATGTCAGCTAAACGTAAGTAGCTATTGTCCTTCTTATTAGTACTAAACGGAAAAAGCAATTTTCCTTTATTTGGATCGATTTTCTGAGAATTTCAGAAAAACTAGTCTTTACTACAGATTCTAGGGAGCTGCGTCAGTTATAACTGCAGTGCAGACAAATTAATGTGGTCTAGTTTTTCTTCCTCATTGTGTGGTGTGAGCGTGTAAAAATTCAGGATGTCTACACGTGGAAAGTACAAAACCCTAACTTTGGAGACAAAGGTAGAAATTTTAAAGAAAGTAGAGAATGGCGAATGTAAAACAAAGTTAGCAGCTGACTATGGAATTGAAAAAAATGCCTTGTCAACTAATTTTAAAACAAGGAGTCAATTTTAGATTCATTGGAAAAATCAAAATTTGCTAGAGGAAGGAAACGCATGGGAAATGCGTCCCAAGAAGTTCTAGAAAAAGCTCTACTGCTATGGTTCCAGGATGTTAGATCTCGAAATTTTCCGATAAATGGACCCCTAGTGCTGACGAAGGCTGATGAATAGGCAATTCGAATGGGTATTGAAGATTTTAAATGCAGTGATGGCTGGCATTCTCGGTTTAAGTCAAGACGAAATTTTTCTTATCAAACTGTATGTGGCCAAAGCTCTGATGTAATCGAAGACGTATGCACTAATTTCGGTAGGAAACTGCCAGGGCTTTTCTCTACTTACCTGCCGCAAGATATTTCTAATGCGGCCATAATGGTCAAAGCCATAATGGACTCTATTAAAACTCTGAAAGCATTTATTTAGATGGAACGTTCCTCTGAAAATGAATTGAAATGTTCACTTCAAATCGAGAAGCTGGCTGAACAATGTAGGCATCATAAACAGAACCAAACATCCATTTTACAGTTTTTCCCCAAAGTGTAATCCGTATTTTTAATAAAAGTTTACTTTATACTGCATATTTTCTGCTTCATTCTATGATTAATGTAAATTTGTATTGCTTTTTATTATGTTTAACTTTAGATAACATAGTACAATATATTTTCTGGGGTTATACATACTAGGAAATACCTTCTTCAGTGATACACGTTTAAAGTTATATATTTTCTCTTAACATCGGATAATTCGAACTTCGGATAATTCTAACTTTTTTCTGAGAACCTTCGAGTTCGAATTAACGAGCGTCCACTGTATATATATATATATATATATATATATATATATATATATATATATATATATATATATATATATATATATATATATATATATATATATATATATTTATATATATATATATATATATATATATATGTATATGTATATATATTTATATATATATATATATATATATATATATATATATATAATATATATATATATATATATATATATAATATATATATATATGTGGTACAGGATAGTCGAGCGGGTAATTTAAAACAAATACTTAAACTATTATAAACGGATACTAGGATAACTATACTAACATTTAATGAAGACTTATTATTTACAATATATTTACAAAAAGGACTTCGTTAATTAATAACATTCTAGACTAATAAAGGAGCAGTCGTCTACTGCTAACAGACAAACGCGTCATAGTTCGTCTCCGTCCAACGTCTGACAACTCTCTGCTGGGGATTCACCCCCTCGCGCGCCTTTCCTTCCGCTGGGCGGCGCTAGGTGCTGGCATCACACAGGACAATGACAATTAATGGTAATTAACTAAGTGGGTCGAGGCAGGCTCCCGAACCCACATATATATATAAATATAATATATATTATATATATATATATTATATATATATATAATATATACATATATAATATATATATATATAATATATATATATATATATATATGTGTGTGTGTGTGTGTACAGGTGGTTATCAAAATAATGGAAACACCTATCATATCAGTGGTGTTTATGATTGTGCTTCGTATTCCTTACAAAAACAAGTCTGTCCACCGGTAATTTTTTATATAATATAGTCTATGTATTATTCTATTGTCAGGTAACAGCAATGAAACGAAAGGCATCGTGCTTTTGGGGGGAACAGCGTAAAATGTCAAAGCTTGTAGACCTTGCGAAAAGGGCAAATTTTTGAGCGCGTTTAAATTGTAGTATCTGTTACTGCAACCCCCAGGCTGATGGGTGGTTTTCGAGCTATGGCATCGAAAGACATTATAGCATACAGAGTGCACGTAAAAGTATCCTTTGTCAAACAGAATAGTGGACGAAAGGGAGAGCTGAGTGAAAGAGACGGACGAGGTATTGAAACGGATTCTGACATGAAGAAAGAAGACAACTGCAACCAAAATGACCGAAGAGCTCAATCTGCATCTGCATGTTCCGATATCAACCATTAGAGGCAGAAGGGAACTTCCCAAACAAAGAATTTTCGGAAGATTAGCTATTCCCAAACCACTTGTAAGAAATGCCAGTACAAAATATCGTCCAAAATGGTGCCACGGGAGTAAATCCTGGTCGACTAATATGTCGATAAACTGCATTTGGTCCGGCGAATCATTGTTCCCATTGTTCCTCGGAACAGGACGTGCGTATGTCTGGAGAACACCTACTCAAGCGTAAGATTCTGTCTGTCTCATCTCAACTGTCAATCATGGAGGTAGATTTATCAGGGTTTGGGATGGCACTATGTAGAAATTTTAGCTCACTAGTCTATCCTATGGTGCAAACATTCTTCTTGCAGGTGATAGCGTTCTCTAGGTTGATAATCCTCCAATACATACCGCTAAATCTATCAAGTATTGGTTTGAAGAGCATGAAAAAGAAGTCAAATATCTTATCTTGCCCTGTACAATTCCCCCGAGTATATATCATAGAACCACTGTGATCTGTATAAGCGGATATATAAAGGTATCGATGTCCACCACAGCATGTCTACAGGAACTTTCATTATTTTTCCCTAAGGATTGGTATAATATATTCTTAACCACTATCCATGACTTGCATAATCCTATTCCAAGGTGAATCAAGAGTTATTTCATGACAAAGATGATCCACCATCGTGATAATAAAGGTTTCCATGATGTTTCTTAGTGTTTCCTTTATTTTGATAACCACCTGTATATATATATATATATATATATATATATATATATATATATATATATATATATATATATATATATATATATATACATTCATGGACAAAAAAATTAGCGCACCAAGAAGGAGTCGTCAAAATGAAACGAAATTTTACATACCTAATGACTACTTTTATATAAGTAAATGATAAGAAAATCAAAGAAAAAGGATAATTTATTTCAGAGAAAAAGGCAAAAGAACGGAGGAGTTAATACTCCGTTGGACCCCTCTAGCGCGAATGCACGATGCGATACGATCGGGCATTGAGTCATACAAGTTCTGTATGATGTCTTGAGACACTTCGTTTCATATTTGCTGTAACCTTGCCTCTAGTTCGTTCAAACTCGTGGGATTCCCAACTCGTCGTCCCAAATGATCTCAGATATGCTCGATTGGAGACAAATCTGGGAATCGGGCAGGCCAAGGAAGGGTAGTAACAGTGCGGAGACAGTCTTGTGTCACCCTTGCCGTATGAGGCCGAGCATTGTCTTGTTGAAAAATGGCTCCTGGGAGCCGTTGCATGAGTGGCAACACATGTGGTTGTAGGATTTCATGAACATACAGCTGGGCTGTCATGGTGCCACGGAACAATACTAGGGGTGACCGTGTATTGTAGGCAATGGCACCCCATACCATCACACCAGCTGTGGGAGCGATGTGTCGCTGTACAGCAAAAGCAGGATTGAAGCGTTCACCACGGGCTCTCCACACACGAACACGATTGTCATCACTGCCGAGATTGAATCTGGATTCGTCACTAAAGACGACATGGTTCCATTCCGCTGCAGTCCAGTTTCCTCGTGCGCGGCAAAACTCCAAACGGAGGCGTCGATGGGTGGGCGTCAAAGGCAGCACACGTAATGGGCGCCGCGATACCAACTGCCCTTCGGCCAGGCGCCTTCGTGCGGTTCGAGAAGACACAGAGGCCCCTAGTGAAGGTGCTACATGTGCCTGGATGGCGGCCGATGAAGCAGTTGGCTGTACGCGTGCATTTCTTACGATGTGGCGGTCTTCTCGACGACTGGTCTGTCGAGGGTGTCCTGAGCCTGGTCTTCGTGTACATGACATCTTTCGGGTCCACTGGTCCCAACACCTCCTCACAACACAATCAGAGCGGACTAATTGACGAGCTACTCGCCAAGCTGACCACCCAGCTTCCATCATCCTGACGATTCTCCCCCTCTCAAACAGCGACAACTGCTTATATTGTCTTCGAACACGGCGTAATGGCATGTCTATCTCAGCTCTTCCTTTGTAAATGATTCAGCACACTCAAACAAGCTTTGGTTACCTGTTTTATACTCCACAGAGTACGATGTTCAACGCCCTCTACCGGCTATACGTAATGCGCAATCACTCTGCATTTCTAATCATTTGCATATCTCCCCGACATGTACCTTCATTGCAAGTTTCGTTACGATCCCGCAATTATTTCTCTGTGCGCTAATTTTTTTGTCCATGAGTGTATATATATGCCAGATATTTTGTAAACATTCCCAGTCTTAAAGATTTCGTCCCCGGGGAAAATTAAATATTGTAACTTGTTATTGCATATTGCACTAATTTTCACAAACTAAAATTAGATGAATGAATACATGAAATTTAAAACAAATAAATCTTTATTTGTTTATTTCCATGTTTATTCCTGTTAGGATCCCAGATATATACTTACTCATTTACTTATTGGAGCCAAAAAAAAGTGTTACTTAAAACAAAAATTTGAGAAATTTCATTTAGTTCATTCAATTTCTTATATATCAGTTTTATATTGCTATGGTCAATTTTATTTAAAAAAGTTAACATGATATTTTTTCATGAATAATCAGTTGTGTTTAAACATAGCAGAGAAATATGTTTAGTGGATATTGGGCTATCTTAAAAAGGTCGTGTGTACAAAATTTATATTTTTATAAACGCAATATACAATGATTTTTTTCCTTGTTTTAATTTAAATCACTACATATATAAAATTTCCTTAAAAAGTTGAAATATTCTCTAAAAAAATTAATATTTAAATCTTAATACCTCTTTCCATATTAGCATATGTGCCGAGCAAACAACTCTCTTTCCTTAATTTTTTTCCCTTCATTTAAAGAAGAAAATTGAAAATAACTTGATGTGAAGATTTTTAAAATTTGTATATTTATATTTGAAAATAAAAACGAAATTTCAAAAACTTTAAAGGTCAAAATGTCATTTTTTTACGAAGAATTTTTTTGGTACATTGATTTTTTAATTATAATACTAAATCAAAGACCCGGAATAGAAAATGTTTTTTGAAAATTTAAACTAAATTTAAAATATTGGATTATCTTGTATAAATGGAGCTGTCCATAGCAGACGCATTTTCTTCATAGGTCAACGTTGAGGTGAGCGAATCCTATAGGGTTATTACACAGCAGTCTTAAGCAGAGTACAATTAGCACAAATTAAAAAATGTTGCAACTGAGGATGCAACTAATGTAGAAACGGTTTTACCATACTTGATTCCAAGAACTTTGTAAAATGTTTTAATCCTTTCAAGGGCGGTGGTCCATTTTTGGACCCCCTATTTTTCTCGCCCTTTTTTCACCTGAATTCAATGTATTCCAGTTAAATGAGTATTAAAATGACTAGTGCTGCCATCTGTTATCATTTTAAAGAAGTAAAATAATTTTACAACCTTTAATTGATTTTCTAGGTTTAACAAAAATCGAGAAAAAATGTGCCCCGTGCAAACATTGGACATTGTTGCCCTCTGAAATGGTTTTAAACTACGAAATAAAATATGCGCATGTTTTGAAAAGTTCATACCTCGTAAACCCATAAATTTATTATGGTTTTTGAAGTATCAAATAAATTCACACTTACTGTTATAAAATTAAAAATGTTTATTGAAGCATATATTTGTATTACGTACGTCAGTTAATATCACACAGTATTTTGTAATCTAACGAATTATTTTTTAAAATTTCAATGTTAAATTGTTTTTTTCTGATATTTTGGTAATATTACGACTTTAAAAAAATCGATCTCCCAAAATTCGTTGATCAAAAATTTATCATACTACATACATCCAACTTTTCTGCATGCTACAATTTTGATGATATGTATGCATGACAAGTCATGGTGGTAATGATAGTAAAAAATATTTAGAGAGAAACAGATGTACTATGTAAATCGATAGCAAATACAGTTGAACCCCATTATAACGAACTTTAAGGGACCAAAAGTTTTGTCGGCTTTATCCGGTGGTTCGCTATATCCGAACCATTAAGCAAAATACTAGAGTTTACAAAATGTATAACTCATTAGTTGCAATCTGTATTCAATAATGATGTATTAAAAAATGATAAAATCTATTAAAGATTATCATTAATGAATTAAATCGACTAAAATCGATTACATTAAACTGACACAATACTAATTAAAGTTCGTATTGTGTCAGTATTGTCTTGCTGAATTGATTTCTGTTCCAGAATTACCGTAAGCACTGCGAAGATCGCCTTCAATCTCATTTGCTTCTTTCTATACATTCCGTTTGTAAAATTTTTATCTTATCTATTTCAGCCGCAGAATTGCTCGATGAAGTAGATCCAGTTCAGGATTCAGCTGCAGAGGAGCTCCAGGCTGTGGGTGAAGTAAAGGAGGAAGCGAGGTATTCAAACCTTAACATCTGTGACTAATGTTAAAGATGTGGGGCACTCTTGAATAGACTTCAAAACTGAAAACAAAATTTCAACATCCGTAACACATTTAAAACCCCCACATAAAACACCATGTTAAATAAAATAACATTGAATATATAGGAACATTTTTATCACATTAAACTCTAAGTATGGTTTGTATGTTGATATGACATGGCTCTTCACAGGAAAAATTAAAGAGAGTATTTTTATGGTATGAGCTATCATAATGGCATATTAAGCTGAAATAAGTAGGAAATGTCTTGCGATAGTGACTTGTTTTAGACAAGACAACAGGTATTTTCCTTCTCTCTCTCATATATATATATATATATATATTAACATACGATAGATATGATGATTACCATACATATATATATAGGATTATATAATATATATATTATGATATGCATATATATTAGATATATATATGATATATATATATATATGTATTTACTATAATATATATATCATATATATATATATATATATATATATATGTATTTTTATTATATATATTATTATATCTATATTAGATATATATATCTATATATATTATATATATATATATATATATATATATATATATATATATATTTAAAATTTCAAACCAAGCAGAGGCCAACCCTTTTCTGCAATATCTCATAAAAAAGTGTTTTAAATTTAGGGGTTTCTGTCGAAGTTCGACTTAATTAATACAATTTTATATCGATAAAATTCTACCATTCTCAGGTTTGTAAATAATCATATACTTTAAAGATAAAAAATAAGAAATTCAGACGCCTACCCTTTCGTAAAACGGGCCTTCATTATTATTCATCATTATTGATCATCATACATTCATCGTTAATGATGAACAAAGAATGCGGAAAAACTTTTCTGACGCCCTCTCTTATGATGCCTGAGGTTTTCTGTTAAATCTACTTTTACTTTACCTACATTTGCCTTCATCCTAGATGCGTCGTGTGTCTTATTAAGGGGACAGTGGACTTTCAAAATTGTGAAATTTGCCCGAAAATTCGATTTTTTTTTATTTTATTGAATTGTGAAACTACGGACTATGTGTTGCAAAAAGAATTTTTAATTTCTGTGATTACTTTCCTAGTTATAGCCGTTTGTATTTAATTCAGATATTATGTGGTTACTAATAGCAATAACTTTAAATGTGTTTTTCTCAAAATAAAAATTTTCATGTCATACGAATATTTAAACTGTTCCAGGCGCATTTCTAACTATCGTATTGCTTTGAAATTTAAGTTTTATATACTTAACTGTATATCAAATAAATTTTATTGAAAAAAATTATGCTTCGTAGCTCAGAATTTCTAAATTTTGTACTCGAAAAGACGATTTATAGGTATTTAGAGGATGGGAAAGTGCAAACGAAACAGACCTCATAAATGCCCCATAACTCCAAGCAGGCGCAGATACCGCTAGAAAGTTTACGAAAGGTGGCTTCATCCCCTGACAAGTATTTACTCTGATGAAGGAAAATATCTTTAATTAACTTTGAAAATAAAATAAATAAAAAAATGCATTAGAAAAGAACCGTTACCGTTTCTAGTTCATTTATTTTTAGTTTTTATTTTATGATGCAGAATATAGTAGGGATGCGACATCGATAACGAAACATCGATGTTTTGAAACATCGATATTCAATATTAAAACATCGATGCTAATAAAACATCGCCCAAAAACCGTCGATGTTTTTAAACATCGATGTTTTAGAACATCCATTTTTTAAAACTGGTTTATTAATCTCTAACATTAATGTTACTTCTGTTAGTCGTGGGGCGGGGGGAGGGGGGTGATTTAATTTTACTCTCTGATTGGGCTGACACAAATGACAAAAACTTGGTTGCTTGATGACTCAAAATTCTGGCTGTGAATATCGCCATGTTTTGCCTTCAAATGTCCAGATAAATTCGTGGTTTTGCCAGAAGTTTTGAGGGACTTAAGGCAAATATTGCATTTTGCCAATTTGTCAGAGGCTTTGCAAAAACATTTCCAAACGGTACTTTTGGGAGGCATCTTACTAATAATATTAACGTCAACTTATATAAAACCAGAACAAAACAAAAACTTAAATGGCTGCTCTCGTGTATATACTATTTGTAAAATAAAACCCCATGGAAGGTTCTGGAGTGTCAGGAACATTCCAAACGCTCTGATTGCTTCATTGATTGTTGATTGCCATTTGTCTGTTTGCTAAGGAATCGTTCCCCCTTTTGTATTCGTCCTTTACAGAATTCAGACTTACATTTACTGAGGGTGAAAATTATGCTACGGGGTAAATTTTTTTTATTATGGTACTTTTTCATTAAAAAAAACATCGAGACAACGTAAAACATCGATGTTAAAAAAACATCAGCTTCAATAAATCCATGTTTAAAACATCGACATCGATGTCGCATCCCTAGAATATAGTACTCTTGCATTAAAATATTAATCCAGTATCGTTAGAATGACCCCAAAAATGGAACGATCACCTAAATGGAACGATCACCTAAACAATCTTAGGAAAACCTAAGATTGTTTAGGTGTAAGCATTTTAGCACAAAAGGCATGGCGCCATCTAGCTACTACCAGATATCTGAGTTTGTCTTCATTAGAAAGGGTGTAGCTATAAATATAAACTGCTACAAAAAGCAACATTTTCATAAATTTGAATGGATTGTTTTTACATGTAAGTTTTGAATGTTCTAAGCAGTTTATATTTATAGCTACACCCTTTCTAATGCATATCTGATTTTATGACCCTTGTATTCCTTTCCATGCATTGTTAGGGCCTGTTCACATAGGAGTCCGTTGCGTAGCGTTAAGGAAAAGATGACGTTGAGACGAAAATAAACCAATCATAGACGTTAAAAATTTCCTTGCTAATCGTTTGGAGGCCTATGATTGGTTTACTTTCGTCTCAACGGCATCTTTTCCTTAACGCAACGCAACGGACTCCTATGTGAACAGGCCCTTAGTCTTGATTTAACCGTGGTAAACCAGCGATTACACAGGATTGCAATTCGACAAAAGCAGGAGTTGATCTACTCGATAAAATGTGCAGCTATTTCACGGTATCCTGCATATCACGAAGATGGACAATCTCATTGTGTTTTTAGTGTTTTGGACAAAATGCGAATCCATTCGCAAGTTGTCCTTAGATCCAACAAACCGAACAGTTTTGAAATAAGGCGATTCTATCCGCATTCTTTAGCCTCTAATTATAAATATATCTCAATATTATCAACATTTTATATCTTGTCATAAAACTCAGAATTATTTTTCTCAATTTCAAAACAAAAAGTTTATTTCAAAAGGAATAATCAAGGTTGAAAGAGAAGTTGCACTTTGTGCCACGCGCGCCTGCTGGTGATCCAAAAATTGGCGTGTCCGCAGAAGGGTTAATTCAAGTTTTTCAAAAGCAGTTTTAATTTTGTAGTGACAGATGCTATTAATACAACGCTCCTTCAAAAAATAGCGTCGGAAAAATTAAAAAATGCAAAAACTATTCGCTTTTAAACCAAACGTCTACGTTCATTTGAAAAAAAAAAAAAAATGCTTATTTCCTAATCCGTGATTTCAAAGGAAAGATGCTGGAAAAATACCCCACTGATGCACGGCCATAATGCCGTGCGAGTAGTCACCTGATTACGAATATTTGAGAAATAAATATTTTTAATTAACGCATAACAAGAAATGACTCTCCTTGCGAATTTTACAACACAGGTTTAGACAGAATACAGCAAGTAACAACATGATAATTAAATTTGGAAATCACATTATTCATGAAAAATAATGAACACCAGTAAGCAATAAAACAACACGGTACTTACTACTTTATCTGACCTTAGGTAACCTTTTTTCATTAGAGAGACAAAGCACGACATCTATAGGCCGTGCAATAAGGGGAATCCCCCCATACTGCCGCACGTCCGTAGAGATTCACCCATATTACAAATTAGCCTAGTGAATGGGAAAATTGTGACGACGAGGGATAACTAAGGTCGTCTACACGCGGAGCAACTCAAAAGTTACTGATAACTGACTCCAGTCTTAAACCAAGTCGTGATGAGTCGTAACCTATGCAATTAAATGGAGCCACGCACACGGCGCAACTGGTTACAAACCCGTCAGCAACGCTTTGTAATCAGTCGCAGGCAGTTCAACGTGTCGAGTCGCAGTTTCTCTTGCGTTGTGCGTGTTATTACACAATCTATGTTACAGCCGCTCTTTTGGCAAGCTGCCAAATGACGTACACGAGAGTCACGTGACTTTTGCCTAGCGATGAAATAAAATTCTAACTTTTTTTCTTGTAAGGAATATGTGCGCCCATATAATCAGTCTATTTTTAAACGATTTATCAAAGAAAATCTATTGTGACAATTTTTTAAAACAAATTAATTTCTGATAATAATTTAACTAAAAAATGTCCGGAATAATGATGTTCTTCCTTCCATGACAGGGCGCAAACTATTGATTTGAATCTCTTTTGAGTAGGTACGTTGTAGAGCCGCATCACTAACGAGTTTGAAACCGATAGGCAATTTCAGTCGCTAACCAGTCCAGTTTCCTTCGAGTCGCTCCTTGTGCAGATGGCCTAACGCGTAGCTTTAATGCCTGACGGATACTATCTTGATCACGCATACTTGGGAAATACATACTTATACGTAAATACTGCATATTTAAAAATGACTTTCTCTGTCATTCTTACAATGCAAAACTGGATACAATTTATTCAGTTCTCCCCAAAAAAAATTTTAGAAATAATATATAGATCTTGTAACAAATCTTGTAAAAAACTATTTGAATGGCAATTCCAGCTCAATATTTGCAATATACATTGCCGAAATATTGTTTTCAGCGGGAACAGAGTCTATGTTTTTGTAACAACCCATTATGGGAGTCAACAGGTCGTGATCGATAGTTTATTACTTTGCGTCGCTTTGCGACCAGAAAAGTCAGCTAAATAAAATCGGTACAACACTCAAAGAAACTGGTTTTGTACATACTTACATTTATTTACAAATACACATTCAATAATATTACACATAGCATATAGCTGCAATTCATACTACTAATAAATTATTTTATACAATCACTCAACATTCCACTTCATAAAATTCAACATGTACAAATAAGTGCCAACCCTTGTGGGCAAGTGGTGAAAATGTAGCTAAGCGAGATGTGAATAAGGTAATAACATCAAGGATTTTCACCCTAGGGCTTCTGTAAATGTAGCTCGGTACCGTTAATTCAGTCACTATATCCACTTGTAAAAAATTCGTCCGATTATCGCCCATAAGGCTCCACACACCACGGTTCCACTAAAAACAGTTCTGGATTTCATTGTTCAGTAATCGTTCATGAGTTTATTTTGGGTTGCACAACGTCGGTCCAAATTTCTGTCATCAGCGATCTTTGGTCATCGGTTGTCTATCATCGTCACGTTGTTAATCTAGTCCTTGAATTATGATCTCAGCTGGTTCCTGCATCTAATAGAAAATATTAGAAGGTATTCCTTGCACTCGTTCAGGCAGTGGTTATTCAGCATTAGCCTCGCTCGTTCCTTCACATGTCCTTCGTCGCGCAGTAGTAACTTCTTTCTTTTTATGCGTCCACTTCGCTGGGTACTGATTCTTTTTCTGTCTAGTTCTTTTCATTCACGCGGTTGCAGCTTAGTTTCTTTTTTTAGCAGGGTGCTTTTTTTTTTTTAAATCTCCAACAACGGTATAAATATTTCTTTCTTCTTATAATTGGCTGTGGCACCTCTCAGATTTCCATTCACTCATAACTCCACTTATCGTGATGAGCGATGGGTCATTCCACTCGTACGTTACGTTCTCGATCCTACTCGCTGCATTGGCTGCATATTAAGGGGACAGTGGACTTTCAAAATTGTGAAATTTGTCCAAAAATTCGATTCTTTTATTTTATTAAATTATGAAACTACGGACGAGTAGGAATGTGTTGCAAAAATAATTTTTAATTTCTGTGATTACTTTCTTAGTTATAGGCATTTGTATTTAAATTAGATATTATGTTATTACTAATAGCAATAACTTTAAATGTGTTTTTCTCAAAAAAAAAATTTCACGTCATACGAATATTCAAACTGCTCCAAGCGTATTTCTAATTATCGAATTGCTTTGAAATTTAAGTTTTATATATGTAACTGTATATCAAATATATCTTATTGAAGAAAATTATGCTTCGTAGCTCAGAATTTCTAAATTTTGTACTCGAAAAGATGATTTAGAGGTATTTTGCGTAATAAAAAAGGTGTTTTCACTATTATTATTTTGTCCTCTTTATATTTTTAAAGAGTGCTTAAAATAAACAATAAGTTTCATTGTTAGTACTATAAGGTATACTGTAAATACAAATTACCATATTATATGCAAAAGAAATGAGCGTGGAACATTTTTAATGAGGCACAATTTTTGATATAATTAATAATTCATAATTCATAAATTATGAATATTTCACCTTTAAATTTTAACCACTTTTACATTTCTATGATACTAATCACATATTTCAATTTCAAGCATATCCATTCAAAACAAAATAAGTTAGGTTTGAAGGTCCACTGTCCCCTTAAGTGTTCGTGTCACATTCTAATCAGTTCTGACGCCTGCCCCTGTCTGGGTCACTTTCTCATCGGACTTCGTCTTTCTCCTTGACTTTCCACCTCCGCTTTATAACTGTCTCCTCAATTCCCGGTGTTTTATAACCTCTCTGCATTGGGGAGCTCTGTACAATACCTCCTAAAGTGCCTGCCGTAAATCTGTAACTAACA
This sequence comes from Dolomedes plantarius, assembly GCA_907164885.2. Taxonomy (NCBI): domain Eukaryota; kingdom Metazoa; phylum Arthropoda; class Arachnida; order Araneae; family Dolomedidae; genus Dolomedes; species Dolomedes plantarius. Next base: position 119,545,349 of record OU015503.1, on the reverse strand, counting down.
GCCTCTCTTGGGTAGTTGCCAGGTTGATGACCGAATGACTAGGGCACTGGCATTCGGTTCAGATCCTGTTGGTTTGAATCCCACTGTTGGCATCCATGTTTCTAGCCGTTCAGAATCGGATTTAAATGTAGTTTCCGGTCTAATTTGCCCTCGTGTAGCAAATTTGACCTCAGCGCTCCAAACCAAACCAACCCTTGTGTAGTCCCTAACAGTTTAAAACGCTGTCTAAAGATAAGGCGTATTTAAATCCCGCTAATTATAGCTTTTATTATACACGCTTAAAAAAAAGAAAGACGCAAATAGGACAATAAGGGGTAATGCAAATAGGACACAAATTGATATGCATACAGGTTTCGAAGGAAAATGCAAAATTTTAAGGCGACAATGGACCATGAAAAACTTTTTTATTATTTATTAACCAAATTCTATGAAATATGGTATACTTATACAGTGTTATTTAGAGATGGAAATTCTAACTTTAAAAAAAATCAGGTTGTAATTAATTAAGATATTAATTAAAATCGGTTTGTTAATTACTCTATTTTAAAATGCTCCATGCGTATTAATTTTTGTCTCAGATATCTAATTCTCTCTCTTAAGCTAGCTTTATATAATTATAATAAAAGTTAGTAGCGCTTTTTGATTTACAGTCATATTTATAAAAACTAGAAAAGAAACCGATAAAAATGGGTCATTTTATGCAAAATTTTATTTTAAAAAATTTTTTATTGTAAAAATTTTAAGTTGTTTTTAAATAGTATAATTAATTGATTACTAAGTTTTATTCTAACATATATAAATAATCATTTTATGAAATTTTAGGAAAATTCAAGAAAAATTATGACGCATGGAACATTTTGAACTTACCGAAACGACATGAAAACTTGTTTTGAGAAAATGGCATTTAAAGTTTTAATTTGACTAACATTACCATTGTTTACATTTGAAAAAATTACTTATAACTCGTTTAATAATGATCGGATCAACATACTTTTTTTTAAAATTTGAAGCTGATGAATTGCTGATTAATTTTCTGAAAGAAAAAAAAACGTTTTGGGGACACATTTTTGTCAATATGAAGGTCCATTGTCGCCTTAAAGTTTGGCGCCAATGAACGAACATGTGACGTTGCATCGCATCTTAACTGCGCAACTGGCAGGATATTAAAGAGGAGAAATTTCGATTCCAGGTCATAAATTCTTTGCGAAATTCATTCCGTGTACACAGGTAGACGGTAACTATGCATCGCATACAGGTGCGAGAGCAATATTCGCAGATGCCAGCATTTGCGAGAGGACGTGTAGTTGGGCTCAAAGAAGCCGGTTGGTCTAATCGGCGAATCGCTCGACATTTAGATAGGAACGATGCCACTATTAGACGATGTTGGCAGGAATGGATGAACCATGGTCGAACACGGCATCAAGAAGGAAGCGGTCGGCCTAGAGAAATGACATAATGTGAGGACCGAGCAATTGTCAGAGCGGCACTCACAGCCCCAGAGGCAACTAGTGCATCAGTGACCGCAAGGACCATTCACAGGTGGTTCAGAGAAAGAGGGCCGAGCTCACGGTGCACATTGCGCCGACTACCATTGATCTCTGTACACCGACAAGCCCGTTTGCAGTGGTGTCGGGCCCATTCGACCTTGAATGTCACTGATTGAAGTAGAATTGTCTTCAGTGATGAGTCCCACTTCGAATTGAGCCCGATGACCAGCGAATTCGTGTTTGGAGAAGCCCCATAGAGCGATGGGATACCAAACTGGCTTTCTTTCACCATACGGGCCGAGAAGCAGGAGTGATGGTCTGGAGGGTCATTTCATTTAATAGCAGGACCCTTTGGTTGTCATTCGCGGCACCCTTAAGGCGCAGCGGTATATCGACGATATTCCAGCCCCATTGTGTTGCCGTACATACCACCCCATCCAGGGCTTATTCAGCAAGATAATGCCCGCCCGCACACGGCGAGAGATGCTACTGCTTGTCTTCGTGCATGCCCAACATGCCCTACTTTGTTGGGCAGTTGGGCTACATGTTGGGCATGCCCAGCATGCCCAACATGCCCCGTATATATATATATATATATATATATATATATATATATATATATACAAAATTTATATTTTTATGAGCGCAATTGTTTAAATTTAAATGAATAAAAATATAAAATTTCTTTAAAAAGTTGGAAAATTCTCTAAAAAACTTAACATTTAAATCTTAATACCTCTTTTCTAATTTGCATATCTTCCGAGCAAATAAATGTTTTTCCATAATTTTTTTTTCTGCCTAAAAAATTTAAAATAAATTGATGTCAGGATTTTTAAAATTTATATATTTGTATTTGAACATAAAAACGAATTTTAAACTACTTTAAAGGTCAAAATGTCATTTTTTTACAAACTCTTTTTTAGGTAGAATATTTTCTTGATTATAATACTAAATCAAAGACCCGGATTATAAAATGTTTTTTGAAAACTAACTTTAAATATAAAAAATTCCTATCACGGTTTAATGAATAGTGAACAAACTAACGCTGTATAAATTTTTTTACTGGCGCATGGAACTTTAGAAACAGCCTTTCACAGAGGGGAAATAGTAAAGTATCCCATTCCGTGATAAATTATTTTGAACTAGAGATGTTAAGAATGTTGTGTACTAACCCTATTCGATTCGCTCAACTCGATATTTACTGATGGATAAAATGTGCCCAAGGATTATTGACTTGGATTGAATAATTATTCTGAAAATTTGTAATCCGTCATAGAGAAAGAAATTTTAAACCTTGGGGCATTTTTGCTTTTTTAAAAAATGCAAATAATATTTTTAAATTGAAATGATTCTGGAAAAAACTCAGGTCTAGTGTGTTTTAATCGCTCAACAAATCGTTTGATGGACGCAATTTATAAAATGGGTCATTTGTGAGGTGCAGGAAATTGCAGGCTATCCGAAAATACCATTTTTATTGGATTATCTTGAATTTATGGAGCTGTCAATACCAGACACATTTGCTCCATAGGCCAACAATGAGGTGAGAGAATACAATATGGTTAGTACACAGCAGCCTTAAGCAGAATACAATTAGCACATATTGCAAAATGTTGCACATGCGGATGTAATCGTTGTTGAAACGGTTTTAAAATATTTGATTCCAATAACTCTGCAGAATGTTTTCACCCTTTCAGGGACGGTGGTCCATTTTTGAACCCCTAATTTTATCGTCCTTTTTTCACTTGCATTCAATGTATTCCAGATAAATGGACAGAAAAAGGGCTAGTGCTGCCATCTGTTATCAGTTTAAAGAAGTAAAATCATTTTAGAACCTTTAATTGGAAAAATTTTCAAGATTTTTTAGGTTAAAAAAATCGTGAATAAATGGGCAGAGTAGAGGTCGTTACTCCTGAAAGGGTTTTAAACTCTGTAGAATGTTTTAAAGCACGTGCTTGTTTAGAAAAATGCATACCTCGTACGCCCATAACTTTATTATGGTTTTTAATGTATCAAATAAAGTTACACTAACTATGATAAAATTAAACATGTTTACTTAAACATATATTTGTATTACGTACGTCACTTAATATCATACGGTATTTTGTAATCTAATGAATTAATTTTAAAAATTTATCAAAAATAATTCTCTATATATATTAATTAAAATATATTAATATTATTATTTAATTATTAATATACAGTCAAGAGCCAAAACATTATGACCACCTGTCAATAACGAGTTGGCCCACCTTTGTCGCGCAACACAGCTTCAACCCGCCTTGGCATGGATGACACAAGTCCTTGGTAGATGGCCGGAGACAGATTGTACCAGATGTTTAAGCAACGGTCACAAAAATCCGAGATATTGCGAATTGGTGGTCTTTGAACTCTGAGCTGCCGTCCCATGACATCCCAAATGTGTTCTATCGGATTGAGATCCGGTGAGTTAGGCGGCCAGGACATTAACTGGAATTCCGCATCATGTTCTTGGAACCACTCCGCACAATTTTAGCCTTGTGACACGGGGCGTTGTCCTGTTGGAACATTCCATTTCCAGATGGAAAAACATAGGCCATGTAAGGGTGCAACTGGTCCGCAATGATGTTCAGATATCCTGTAGCATTCATGGTCTGCTCTACCACAAGCACGGGTCCCATAGACGCCCAAGAGAACGTTCCCCAAAGCATAATACCGCCACCACCGGCCTGTGTATGACCTACTGTATATTGAGGGAGCAACAGTTCGCCTGGAAGACGGCGTATCCTGACACGGCCATCGGCGTGATGAATGACAAACCGTGATTCATCTGACCAGGCAACTCTCTCCCACTGATCCATGGACCAGTCGCGATGTTCACGGGCCCAGCGCAGGCGCAGTTGGCGATGACGCTTGGTAAGCAAAGACACACGTGTGGGACGTTTGCTGCGTAGCCCCATATCCAACAGTGTTCGCTGAACAGTGTGCTGCGATACTATTCTACTTGGCCCTGCATTGTATTCGGCTGTCAGCTGAGCCACTGTCTGGCTCCGGTTTTGCTTCACCATGCGAGACAGTCTCCGACGACCTTTTTCTTTGATAGCGTGTGGACGTCCAACACCATGTCGTCTACTGCTGGTTTCACCGTCATTCATCCACTTTGCATAAGTACTAACAACTGTAGGTCGCGAACAACCCACGAGTCGTGCAGTTTCGGAAATACTTGTCCCGAGCCTTCGAGCCATTACAATCTGCCCTCTATTAAAGTCGCTTAGATCCGCAGCCTTTCCCATCACACACAGAAGCAAGTGAAAGAATGATTCTTCAGACTCTCCAGCAGCAGTTAAATACCACTTCCACCTGATCACGTGCCTTCCACGTCATCCAGGCGAATTCATTGCAAAATGTAGGGGTGGTCAAATGTTTTGGCTCTTGAGTGTATATTAATATAAATTCTTAATATAGTAGTTTTTAATTGTGTTTCGTAATTTTTAATTGAAATAACAATTAATTAATTAAGAAATAATTTTTTTAAATAAAGAATTATTAAATGTTAAATAATAATTTTTAACTGTTTTTTATAATTTTTGTAATATTACGACTTTAAAGAATCAATCTCCAAAATTTCGTTGATCAAGAGTTTAACATACTGCATACATCCACCTTTTCTGCATTCTACATTATTCCTAATATGTATATATGGCAAATCATGGAGTTAGTGATTCTAAAAAACATTTTGAGATAATCAAATGTACAATGTAAATCGATAGTAGCTATTGTTTTGCTGAATTGATTTCTATTCCAGAATTACCTTAAGCACCGAGACGGTAGTTTTTAATCTCATTTGCTTCTTTCTATATATTCAAATTGTAAAATTTTTATCTCATTATCTATTTCAGCAGCAGAATTACTCGATGAAGTAGAAAATCATTTCAGAATTCAGCTGCAGAACTGTTCCAGGCTGTGGGTGAAGTAAAAGAGGAAGCGAGGTATTCAAACCTTAACATCTGTGACCAATGTTAAAGATGTGGGGCACTCTTGAATAGACTTCACAACTTAAAACAAAATTTCATCATCCGCAACAGATTTTAAAACCCCACATAAAATACCATGTTACGTAAAATGACAATGAATATACAGGAACATTTTTATTCCATTCAACGCTAATTATGGTTTGTATGTTGGTCTGGTATGACTCCTCACTGGTATATTTTATAGAGGATATTTTTAAGGTACAAACTATCGTAATGGCATATTAATCTCATGTAAATAGGAAATACGTTGCGAAAGTGATTCGTTTTAGACTAGACAATAGGTATTTCTCTTGTCTCCCCCTCTCTCTCTCATATATATATATATATATATATATATATATATATATATATATATATATATATATATATATATATATATATATATATATATATATATATATATACATATATATATATATATATATATATATATATATATATATATATATATATATATATATATATATATATATATATATATACAGGGCTAGGTTTGAGGCGGAAAGTGTCGGAACGGCGTTCCGGTACCTTTCTTTAGGTACCTCTCTTTATCAATTATTTGGAATACCAACCACACACCCCGGAAGGTTACCGTTCCGGCACCTCTATTTCTAGAAATCTAGCACTGTATATATATATGCATACATACATATCTATGTATATATATATATATATATATATATACAGTGGAATCTCGATCTATCGTTTTTCAAGGGACCGATTGAAATGAACGATAAATGCGGGAAAACGATAGCTGCGGAAACATAACAAAGCAATATGATCTTTAGGACTGGATAAAATGAACGACACATACGGAAAAACGATGAATCCGAAAACGATCGATAGAGATTCCACTGTATGTATATATATATATATATATATATATATATATATATATACCCAACAAACACAGAGGCATCGGGCCGGGGTCGGAAGGTTCCGGCTAGCCGATTTCTCCATTGCCGGGCCGGCGCATTAGGTCAGTATCGTTTCCGTCACGGTCGTGTCCTCTCGCCCGCGACTACCCCGTCGAGTTCTGGGCCGCTTCCGGTAGGAATAGAGCCATCGTTCATCCGACTACGAACCGTCAGACAGCCGCGACGAAGCCATCAATGTGGATAGAAAGCCGTCGCGTAACCGGAGGTTGACGGGCCGGTTACGGGAGCAATAATTGGTGCCGACAGGCCGTCAAGTACCCATCTCGCAGCCAGCAAAGCGCCGTGAATCAGGGCAACTCGTCAGTAGTGAGCCGGAATCGGAATACCGGCAGATTTTCAAAGTTTTTCGTAGAACCCTTTCTTTCACATGCTTTTTATTTTTATTAATGAGATTGTTTTTAACCTTTATATATAATATGATCTGATATCTACCCTTTCACTTTATTTTTTTTCTGGCTCTCCATGTATAACTAGTATTGATATTTTTAACTGTTCCCCTTTTCTCGTGTATTTTCAGGTAATAGTAAATATTAATCTCTGCTATTACCTAAAATTTTTATTCAGAATAATTCCTGAAAATCAGGAATTACCCGATTATATAATCTTAATTTATATAATTTATTTGAAAATTATTAAAAATTAAAATTGAATGTAGTTCAATGTTTTATGAATTTTATTCAGTCTTTTTTTTTAGTAGTTGACAAGTGAAAAAAATGTTTCATTGTTTTGCATATCAAAGAGTGATTCGTTGTTAAATCTTAGCTGTTCATGAAATATCTTTTTTGAGACATCTTCAAATAGGTCTTGAAAAGTTTATTCTTTGGAAATAAAAAATAATAATATTCTGTCATCCTACAGTCTTATCATATTGTTGAATATGATAAGACTGAAAATTAAACATACCTTTCGGTCATTGTCCAATGATGGTATATTTAAAAAAATGTTGAAAATAAAAAAAATCCCACACAGTCGAGCAGCGGAGAGATAGCAGATGTGGTGTTTCTAATCCCTGGTGTAGGAACTCCCTGGTGTAGGAAAAATTATAACTCCCTGGTGTAGGAAAGCATACACCGAGTCCAAGAGATCCCGCCGTAAAAGAGAATCACAGACAAAATCCTCCTCAACCGACAGCTGTCTCAAAGAGACGCCCATACATTCTGTGAGTAGAAGTGGGGAAAGAGCAATGACAAACAGAAAAAGATTTCTCCCCCTCCACGAATTTCATAGTCCCGCCATGGCCGCAAATGTCCAACCTCGAAGTAGAGAAATAATACAGCAACTGTGTCGAAGTATAATTGGTGTAAATAGCGTGCGCTAAAGTTTCGCCAAAGTTTCGCCAAAGACTTAGATGACGGAAAATCGCCAATCTGTGTACGTCATGATCGCACGCTCGCCAAACGTATTTTGTCAATAGATCGCTGAACTTATATTTATATGTGTCGTAATTTACACGGACATCGAAAAATTTAAAACAGTATTTTGGGGGGCTGGGACTGAAAAAAACTCTTCTGGAATAAAAGTCTTTTTGAGTCCATAGACACTTTTCTTTTATTAATTTTTATTTTTATTTTCTGGAAATATTTTTTTTTTAGCTTTCTTGTGATCAGAATGTTTATGCTTTAAAACAAATACTTAGATTCTGATTTTTCAGCTTCCATCAAAGAATTTTCAGCTACGGCTTAAAATACATGAAAAGTTAAATCAATTTTTTAGACTAAATTAGCCATGTTTCAGAATTTCAATAATGTGAAATACTACTTTTCATGCGGGAAAAAAATCCTTTTATGTAGACGATCAGCTTAAAGCGTTAAAAATACATATTAGATAAAGATTAGGTTAGTAAAAAATTATAAAGATTTTTTTTTTCCCTGAGGCTTTGAAATTTCTTGTAACTTCTCGTTGAAAGCTTTTAATAGATGGCTCTCTGAACCCCATGAAACGATTTAATGGATGCCACTGGCCTAATAATTTTTAAGAAATTTAGAATTAAATTTTCTCATTCTGGAATGTATACATGTGTAGGGGGGACTACAGAATGCCTGAAATAAATAGGAAGAGAGGAAATATTTACGTGAAAATGAAATTAATGACTACCGAAGATGTAAACATCTATCTATCAAAATTTTCTAAATTATCTGCCAGTGTAAATACAGAGGCTGTTCGCACAATTTTTAGACGATTTTGGTAAGCGGTAATAAAAAATCGTTTCCTGCAAAAGAAATAATTGCAATTGAACTATGTTTTTGAAAGTCAAAATTATCGTCTGCGGCTTGAAAGTTTTGTTTTTATTCAAAATGGCGTTTTTAACAAAGCAGTGGTTCGAAGGCTACATTTATGCTCTTTCCGAAGAGAAATATGTATACTCCGTTATCCAAAAACGATGTGAGAGTCATGGTTTTGTGATATCTAAAGCGTCGATAGGTAATATCGTCAACAAGAAAGGAAAAAATCGTCAAATTGGAGCCTCAAGTGGGACAAAAATTCCAAACAAGTATCCAAGGAAAAAACGGACATCTTCGACTATTGCAAAGGTACGTTGTTTAATGTTAAAAGAAATCCCCCTAGTCAAAGGACAGTTGCGAAATCATTAAAATGCTCGGTGTCCACTGTAAACAAAATGATAAACGTTGATTTAAATCTTAAGAAAGCTAAAAAACGCTATGTGCATCGTCTTCTTCCAAATCATATCGCTGAACGCAGGACACGCTGCAGAATTCTATATGAGAAACACTTATCCAAATAAAAATGGAAAACAATTGTCACAATAGATGAATCATGGGTGTATTTAAATGACTGCAACAAAAAAAAAAGCCATTTATTATCATAAAAGGGGAGAAAAAAATTTAAGTACATGGTTCAAAGAATCGAATTAAAGTTTTTCTAAGGGATTCATGATTGTTGCTGGTTTTTCTTATAATGGCAAGTTAAAAATAAAGAGAGTGGAAAAAAATGTCAAGATTGACTCCAAATACTATCAGGAACATATTTTATTGCGAATTTTTCTGAATGAAATACCATCGCTTTACCCACAGTGCCATCAATCTGTGAGACTCCATCAGGACAAAGCTAGCAGTCACACATCAAAATCCGCTGTAAATTTCCTAAAAGAAATGGAACAAAAAACTGGTATCAAGGCCATACCCTTCACTGATATCCCTACTAAATCTACCGATGTAACACCTATGGATTTTTGTGCTTTCGGACTTTTAAAATTTGCATTATCCTAACGTCGTCCCAAAACCCTTACAGGACTCTGGAAAGCTGTTCAGGAGGAATGGGATAGAATACCTCTTCTGACACTTCAAAAGGCATTATTATCCTGGAAATTGTGGTGTCGAAAGATAGTTCAGAATAAGGGATGTCAAATAAAACATTTAAAACACAAGAATTTTATGTAATTTAGTTTTGTGAATACAATATACATCGTCTAAAAAATGTGTGAACAGCCTCTGTAGCATCATTATTCTTAATATATATTAAGCACATTTGCGACGTTTCAAGAAAAAAAATCATTAAAAAAACAAATTACGTTCTTTACATGTTTATTTTTTATCAGTGATTTCGCATTTTTTCTTTTTTAAGTCAAGATGTTGGTATCAAAATGTTGTATTGATATTAGGAGTTTAGATGTACAGAAGGTCGTTCGCACTTTATGGAAACGATTTTGAAATTTAATTTTTATGTATAAATGTCGTATTTTTTTTCGGCGATTTGCTTCTATCTGATAGCCATGGTTCTTTACAATAGTTCTAGCTCGAATTTTCCATGAAAGTTAACTTTTTCTTAGTATTGTCATGTCAATTTCACCCCATTCCTCTTGGACCGTTTTCCAAAGTCCGTTCAGTGTTCTTGGATGCCGTTTTGTAAGTCTCGTTTTAATAAACCGAAAGCGCAAAAGTCCATTGGAGAAGCGTCAGGTTATTTTACAGGTATTTCATTAAATGGGATACATTTTATTCCTGGTTCTGATTCTTTCTTTACTAAATAAGCGACAGTTGATTTAGACGTGTGACTTGAGGTTTTGATCATATGAGGCGCAACTTTATCAATTTCCTTTCCATATAAGGCTGAAATTTCTTCTTCAAAAATTGGTTCTAAAATATTCTGCTGATAGTAGAGTGAATTACTTTTGGCTTTACGTGAGACTTTTTTGATTTTTAATTTGCCGTTGTAACAAAATCGTGCAACTATCTAGAATCCCTTTCGGAACTTTTCTGTACACTGACAAAGTCATTTCGTACGGTCATTTCCGTCAGTTGAGCAAAATAAAATTGATCTTTTTTTATTACTGTCACTTAAATATACCCATGCAACATCGAGTGTTACCACAAATTTCCATTTTTCAGCAGCTAAGTGTTTTACATATAATTTTCTACAATTTGTTTTCCTTTCAGCAATATGCTTTGGTAAAAGCAGATGAACTTTAGTTTTAAACATATTTTTTAACTTCAAATCATTATGAATGATTTTACTTACAGTGCCAGAATACATTCCTAGTTTCGATTCAATGGATCTTTAAGGCGGCGGATTTTTTTTAGGATCAGAGACTTCCCTTTCTCGATATTTACCTGCGTTCGAACAGTTTTAGGGTGAGGTTTCGAGGTCATGTTTTCATTTTTACTTTCACTTAGACTTTTTTCCCTTTCAAATTTAATGTATTAGAAATACCTTTTTTTTTAAATGCCATAACCGCGATTTTTAGACCGCTTTATAATTTGTTAATACGAATATTTCACCTCGGAAAGCACAGTTACGTAACCTTCGAGCCATCTATCAATTTTATGGGCCATTTTCAAAATAAATCTTTTATTTTACATTCCAATCAAAACAAAACAGAAGTAGGCAATTATTCTGAAGTTGCCAAACTTTTATCTCAAAATGCAAACGACAGAAATAAAGTACACAATCGTTTCCATAAAGTGCGAACGACCTTCTGTATATTTGAGATAGTCATTTTATTTAACTGGCATCTGTTTTTCAACTGTAAAAAGGGAGAATGGGTTTTTTAAGTCTTAAATCTTGACAAAAAGTTTCATATTGTATTAAAGGAGTGAGGATGGGTAAGAAAAATACTTCTGATTAAATCCTTCACCGATTTAACTTGCTTGCGCTTGACGTAGAGAAAGACGTTTTTAGTGACTCATGTAATTGAACTCAGTGCCTCGATCATTTATTTTTTTTTTCAGCGTATCAGCGACTACGAAAGTATGTATTATAATTATTGTATGTTACCTAACTGCATATATTGATCTAATAAGTAAAGATAAATTTGAAGAGAATCACTATTCTTGGCTTGCACCAAAAACTATTAACTTTTGGAAATTTAAATAGTTACATTCATTAATTTTAAGGCCAAAAATCTTAAATAATATCTTACAAGTCCAGTTCTTAAAGAAATTAATTAATTTTTTACTCAAAAATGGATGGCTCACTATTATGATATTACAGATTTTTTTTCTTTTTCTTAAAAAAATATGATTTTGAAAAATTAGGAACCCATAAGACGGGCACCTAATTTTTCAACCTTTGCCTCTGACGGACTGCCGAGCGAGGGCAACGCCTCCTTCTCACTTGAGGCACTGCCCTCTAGAAAGCCCCTCAACGCCGCTGAATTCTGGGATGTTGTTTATCGTGAAAACAGCATATGCTTTTTAAACCTAAAGATTGATTTTTCAAATGTTTCTTTGTTATATTCTGTGCAGGTGAATGAAAAATTACAATTAAGTGTTTCATACAAAGGTGAAGAAATTGGTTTTTTGAATAAATTTAAATTTCCTTTATTAATAAAAAATGTTAATGTTTTGTATAATATTTTGAATGAAGTTGAGGGTATTAATCGAAATGAGCTCAAAAGTAACCCTATCCTTGTGTAGACTTAATTTTAAGTATGTTAAAGAATTTAGATACAGTAGTTGAAGATAATAAGAAATCTTATTTGGAGTTCCTCAAAGAGCAGCTTACTTTACTCTTTACTAAACCAGAGAAGTACAGCTATTCACCTGAAACTTTAATATTTTCATCAATGTTTTTCTTATTATCTCCTTCTGCTTATAAATTTATAAGACAAAGTGGGCATATTACATTACCTCATCCAACAACCATTAATAGACTGAGTGCTAAATTTAATGTAAATCCTTTAAATGAAATTAATGATACAAATTTTTTAGCCTATGCAAAGCATAGGGCACTTACTTTAGAAAAACAAGAATTGTATGTTTCACTTATGATTGATGAAATTCATTTAAAAGAATGTTACGATTATAAAGGAGGAAATATTGTTGGTTTTGCAAATGATGACATTGAATGTGCAACTAGTGCACATGTCTTCAAAAAGATTTCATGCTACACTTGTAAATATTTTTGGGAATGAGGCTTTAGGTATTGAATTAACGCTTAATAATAATTTGGATCATGAGCTTTAAGATTAAAATATCTATGAATAAACATAAAATACAAGATACTATCTTTTATGTACTATAAAATACAAAATAAATAAAAGATAAAGTAAAATACAAAATAAAGATATTATCTATCAAGATAATCTTTTCTTTATTTTGTATTTTTATAGTCAGATATTTAGTTAAATCTTTTTTTTCCAATTTGCATTTTTTTACACTTTATTTAAATAATATTTATTATTTTGTAATTCCTAAGAAAAAAGTATGCGATATTACGGAAATTTTCACTTTACCTAATATTGTATTCTATAAAATGCCCATAGCTGGCTATATATATATAGTCTAAAATTTCAAACACACATTGTGCTAAAAAAAATTAAGTATCGTATCGATGAATTTTTAATTTATTCGGCAACTACGAATTTGATATAGTTTTTTTTTACACTATTATTATAATGCAAAATTAATAGAGGAGAAAATAAATCTTGACATCTAATGTTAATACAATTTCCAAAGTTTGCATTTTCCTGTTAAAATGATCTAGTATAATCAGTTTTAGAAAATAACTATCTGTTTAGTGCGTATTTCTTTTCGCATCGCTCGCTACGACAGCTGAAAACGAGTACGATGTTGTCAGGAGAATCGCCTACAGCAGTGACGTCACGAATCCAGCGCAAAGGCTTTGTGATCTAGAGGGCAGTGCTTGAGGAGGTGTTGGCGAGAGAGAGCATTCCCCATATGTTTTAGATGCGAGGGAAGAAATTATTCTCCCCAATTCTGAGAAAAAGGGGCCTTCTACGTGCCACCTGCAAACAAAGTGTGTCCACACAAGGGGGGGGGGGAGAAAGAAAACGACTTCTCAGAAAGAGTTGGCTTGCGCCGTTAAGACCCCATGTGAGAGAACAAAGAATCTATTCTGAGTGGATAACGAACAGTCTGTCGAGAAAGCAAGCTGATCGGTTGAATTTACTGTTAGATTTTTAAGTTCGATTCCGGTATACGAGCAAACTGCTCGGGTGAAATTCGGATGAAATCCGACGAACAGTGACATTTCTCCGTTAAAGACCGTGAATGGTCTTGGTTGAGTAATTATCTCAATAAATTATTACTATTATTAACTAATATCGCTTAAAAGCCTTTTATTCCCGAATTTTCGCCTAAAAGTAGAAAAAAAAATATTTTCACATTTATTCGCATGTATTTCGTAAATACGAAAATTTAGTATCCCTACTAAGTATCCTACCTCATTGTACTCGGTGACAGTGATACATTATATAAGCACTATCAGAGACTAAATAGATGCCGATGTTTGGTACGTGAAAGAAAGTGCATTTCTTGTGGGCATTTCTCATGGGTGAATGGAACAGATTGTATTTAAATTTTACCTCTGCGAAGCTATTAGTAATTTTTTTGAAAAAAATTAAATATTGATCTGAATCTGAATGTTTTTATCTGTTTATGAAAAATAATCAACAACGAGAAAAATATTTTTTTTCTTCTAACTTTAAAAAATTTAGAAAATATTATATGACTGCAAAATTGTTATTCAAACTGAAACATGAAATTATCCTAAAAAGCATTTTTATTTTCATTAAACAAGTGCAGCTGTGAAGGTGAAGACTTGCATCACAAACAAGATATACGCAGAATACTTGTATGAAGAAAATAATTAGTACACTATCTATTTACTAGCACATTAAAAGCTACTAAAATACTCTCAACATTTACATACGTACAAACACACACTTTCTAATTTAATCTCTGATGACTTTTTTTTTTTTTTTTTTTTTTTTTTTTTTTTTTTTTTTTTTATGAAGCGTTTTCGGAAAATATGAATATGGTTCATATCAATGGGTGTTAGAACTTTACATCTACGTTGGTCAGCTATGTGAAATTTATTTGCAGCCAACAATATTTTTATTTTATTTCCTCGAATCATTCTATATTGTTCTATACATCACTAGGTATAAAGTATGCGAATAAATACTGTTAAAAATGACGAATATAATTCAATGTAAATCAATATTTTAATAACAATATTTTGACTGTATAGAGCAGGGGTGGCCAAAGGGTTTGGCCACCACTGGTATAGAAATATAAAAAGGTATGATATGTTTTTAGTGTTTAATCTGTTAAACACTTATTAAAATCCATTAAAGACTCAATTCGTTAAAAGAGAACTGTCACTCGAAGCTCGAAGTATTTTATTTTATGCTATGGATATATCTATATTCTAATAAATAAAAACGGTAGTGTTATTCATTGCAAAATCAGTACACTTACCCCCCCTCCCCAAAAAAAGAAAAAAAAAGCGCTGAAAATAAACGAAAATGGTCATTTTTATGTAAAAAAATTACTTTAAGTGCAGCGCCACGAACACCATCACCGAAAAATTTGTGTAGTCCAAATAAGTGTAACCCAGTGGTCTACCGAAAAAGGAAATGAAGCGCCTACCGAAATTCTTATTGGCGATAAGTATCTGCTGGTAGGGTTGCCAGGTAAATCGAAGAGAACCAGGGTTTGAAATGAAGCCCTGATAGATACCCGATTTGGCATCCAAGAGAGTCTGCCGAAAAGTCCGTCTTAATCAAAATGATAAACAAATTTAGGCAGGTACTACTCTTTGCTCTCTTGTGCATAAACTCTTGATCGAAAAAAATATCCATTTGTAAGTGGATGTTTATTTCATTTCTATATAAAAGCCAAAAATAAATTAATATAATCTAACAATAGTTGATGTCTGTCAAAACATGACGGCTAGATAGTAAATGAATGTACTAATACACAAATTATATTCAACACATCATTGTCAAATGTTGAAAATCATAATAATGCGCAGAAACAAATTGTGATTAAGTGGATTCGTGCTTAGTGAGTATCTAAAGACAGATTTAAAAATGTCACTGAGCATGTGCAGAAAGCAATTTTTTTAAATTGTAAATTATCGCTAATTAAACAGCATGAAATAAACAATTTCCATGAGGTTTACTGTTGTATTTCCCAAATATAATTATCATAAATATAAATAAGGCAGAGATCGATCTAGAGAGACTTCTCGGAATAAACGTGTTTATCATTAAAACATGTCACTGAGCGTGCGCGGAAACAGTGAGTTTCTAAAGACAGATTTAAACATGCCACTGAGCATGCGCAAAAATCAATTGTAAATTGTAAATTACCGCTAATTAATAGAAATTGCTGTCACAAAAACCAAATTTAACAAATCTACAGATTACAGTCTTTCGTTTAAGACCAAAATGAAGTAAATTGATGCAGTAGTTTTCTCTCACGGACTACCCAAAAAGTCGGCTTAGCAAATTAAATATATAGATGATATATATTATGCATATATCACATAGTATAACCGAAAGATTATATTATGTCAGCCGTATACTTCTGATATAATACAATCTTTTCATACAAGGAAAATTATGTGAATTTTTCGTGCAAAACAAGTTTCACAAAAGTGAAATAAATATTTATGAAAAGTCTGCTTAATTTAATCTTCGACTTCCCTTTCAAATCCATAATTCTGATGCAGATTTCTGTTACTTGTGGTTACGAATCGGATTATCGATTACGGGACGTTATTGGGAAACGGTTTCGGCTCGATTCCCATCCAACCAACACCGGCCCTCAAAAGGGTACACAATACGGGATTCCCCATCGGAGATTCGTAAATCACCCGGCAACGGTACGGATCATTTTCCCCGAGCCTATCGTTCTACCGGCTACTCCAGAACCGGCCCGTCAAGTTGCCGTCAGTCTTGTGTTTGTTGGGTATATATATACAATATATATATATATATATATACAATATATATATATATATATGTGTGTGTGTGTGTGTGTGTGTGTGTGAGTGTGTCAAGCCACGGCACCCTAAGCCCACGGTCAAAAAAGCGGACATAGACATCAACGGCTTTGGTAAAATAGAAACATAAATCGAATAAAATAGAAACACAAACACGGTAGAATTTTTATTAACAAACGATGACACCGTCAAGGGACGATGGGTTGCAGCTCCGCTTTCTAGACTCCTCCTTTTGCAAGCGGAAGATTGACGGGTCCCCCAGAATACAACAAAGTCTTATGCGGGAATCGAACCCGCGCCCCCGGCGTGCCAGACTGATGCCTTGACCACTTAGTCTCTATCACCACTTAATCTCTATCGCCACTTAATCTCTATCTCGCAATTTGTTCACCTGAGGACAGTTGTGTCAGTTTTTTTTGTAATGCTAGGTCTAGCTTTAGTATTCCTTAAGTTGATTTTTCTCAAATGCTGCATTTTTGAGTCGCGCCACTTTTTTTGCCGGCGTGCGATATGTTTCAGGATAAAGGGCACTTAGTTCCAACACCTTGTGATAAGGACTTATATCACCTAATCCAAGTCGAATTTATCCCGTTTTACAAGTTAGATAAAGATTGGACTATGGTTTATTAATAAAAAGTAAAATTTCTGCACATACGGTCTCTGCTTACATTGATATGACGAGCACCTGTAGATATTTAATTTTTCTTAATGGAAAAAAATATATTTTCTGTCTGTAGGTTTGTTAATGTCTATCTATTCAAAATTTCAAAACACGCAGACACCAACCCTTTTCTGTAATGTCTCATAAGAAAGGGTTTTACATTAAAGGGTTTCTGTCGAAGTTCGACTGAATGAACATAATTTTATATCGATAAAATTCCGCTGTTCTCAGGTCTGTAAATAATCATGAACTTTAAGGAGACACAGTACCCTTAAAATGGTCAAAATACCGATTTTTTTTATTATTGACTCAAAGTATTGTCCCCACCTTTCTATGTATGATCACAAAGTTTCAAATCTGTATCATCAATACTTTAAAAGTTATTTTGATTTTTTTAATGATGTCAGAAAATTAAAGGGACAAGTGACCGTTTAAAGTGGGCGTGGCGTTTTTTTCCAATAGCCTGCAAATTCAAATTAATATTGAATTAATTATTTTTTTTTTTTTGCTCACCAGAGCGAAAGTAACCGTTAACCGTAACTGAAAGGATTGTTTACACATGGTAACGGTAGTGATACAAATTTCAGGTATGACTTTGTCAAGTAGCATGATTTATTTTGTCTTCATGGTATCTTTTTCTTAACTGTCATATTTTGAGAACGTTATAACTTTTTTAATAATTGAGATAGAGATTTAAAAAAATTATATATATCCTTTGTTATATGCTTCATAAAACTTAGCATGGAATTAACATTAAAATTTATTTCTTGAATTTTTTTTTAAATCTTAAACCAAGAGCAACTGTTGTCGACTCTATTCTCTACCGTTCACTGACATATTTTTAAAATTGCATAAAATATTTTACATTAAAGTTGGATGGATAAATTGTTTTATATATGCTTTGTTTTATATGATTGTTATAAATACCCATAAAATTTGATTATCATTTCAATTAAAGGGACTTTTTTTAACAAATGAAAACTTTAAATGGATTTTTCTCCATGTTTGTTTTTTCTTGACATTCAAGCAGTAAAAGTGCTAAAACTTTTTTTGTGTATAAGACACAAGTATTAAACTTTTTATACAAGTTTTCTATTATGTATGGAATAAAACTTGGCATGGAATTAGGCAATAAAATGCTTATTTCTGTTTTCATATTAAAAAATATACAACAAACTGTAAGATTTCAAAATTTTTCACTGCAAATAATAGAAACAAAATTATATAAAATGTAATTTTAAAGGTGTCTAAAAAATCCATGACAGGTTTTATCTAGTAGGCTTAGATACATTTACTAGAAAAAATTGCAGCTAAAATATTAATATTTGAAAAAGTTATAAAAAAATTTAAAAATTAAAAAAAAAAAAATTATTAAAATTTTAGTTAAATTTACAGTTAAAATAAATTTTACTTTTGTTTTAAATTGACTGCTAAAATGCAATACAATTACATTGATTATTGAAATACTTAAAATAAAAAAAATTATGAAAGGGCACCGTGTTCCCTTAAAGATAAAAGAAATTCAGACGCCTACCCTTTCATATAACGGCCCTTCATTATTATTCATCATTATTCATCATCATACATTCATCGTTAATGATGAATAAAGAATACGGAAAGACTTTTCTGACGTCCTCTCTTATGACGCCTGAGGTTTTCTTTTAAATATACTTTTACTTTACCTACATTTGCCTTCATCCTAGATGCGTCGTGTGTGTTATCAAGGAAGTGTATGTAATTATATATACAATAGCCGTTGTCTCTGTATAACACTTCCAGGCTGTACTCATCTTTCAATTTTAGCCCTCAGTAAACAAACGGCCGGTTAGGCTTAATTTCAATTTCAGATGTGGACCAGCATTTTTTCTTACCTAAAAACTAATATCTTCTCCATCAAATCACGTTTGTTCAGCCTATTTTTCTATAAAGCATTCAGAACTTTAAAAAATTGGATGCTTTTAGCTGTATATTTAACAGTTTTTAAAAATCTGCTTACTTTAGCGATGAATTCTGAAAGTAAACAAACTTAAATGTGAATGCATCAAGTAGCTCAAGTATTCATATCGCTTAGTGAGCTGTAAAAAACTGGATGGCAGTCTACTACTCCAATCGCATGAAAAACTAAATAAATAAAAAATAATGAAAGGGTTTGCTTTTACAAGGTGCGGATTAAATGCAATATTGTTAGATAATTCGGGATATTTTTTAACTTTCATACACTTTATCCATTATGACGTCATTATTAGTATTATGACGTCAAAAGGACGGGTTGGATGGCAGTCTACTACTCCAATCGCATGAAAAACTAAACAAATAAAAAGTAATGATAGGGTTTGCTTTTAGAAGGTGTGGATTAAATGCAATATTGTTAGATAATTCGGGATATTTTTTAACTTTCATACACTATTTCCATTATGACGTCATTATTAGTATTATGACGTCAAAAGGACGGGTTGGATGGCAGTCTACTACTCCAATCGCATGAAAGACTAAATAAATAAAAAATAATGAAAGGGTTTGCTTTTACAAGGTGTGGATTAAATGCAATATTGTTAGATAATTCGGGATATTTTTTAACTTTCATACACTATTTCCATTATGACGTCATTATTAGTATTATGACGTCAAAAGGACGGGTTGGATGGCAGTCTACTACTCCAATCGCATGAAAAACCAAATAAATAAAAAATAATGAAAGGGTTTGCTTTTACAAGGTGTGGATTAAATGCAATATTGTTAGATAATTCGGGATATTTTTTAACTTTCATACACTTTTTCCATTATGACGTCATTATTA
Organism: Dolomedes plantarius; assembly: GCA_907164885.2. NCBI lineage: Eukaryota > Metazoa > Arthropoda > Arachnida > Araneae > Dolomedidae > Dolomedes > Dolomedes plantarius. Next base: position 119,525,244 of record OU015503.1, on the reverse strand, counting down.
GTATTATGACGTCAAAATGACGGGTTACCTTCTAGTTACTAAATAATTATGCAAGAGTTGATCAAAATGTGGGAACATATGCATTCTTTTCAGGTCATGTGTTTCTTCTGGTGGGAGATGCAAGGACGACTCCGACTGTTGCATCGGGAATAACTACTGTTTCTGTCCTTGGTTTGGCATTCTCGGACCTAATAGCCAGGCCCAGATTTCCGCATGGGCAAGTGGGGCACTTGCCCAGGGCCCCCAAATTTATGGGGCCCCCTAGTTTAGTATTAAGTTGTACATATTTTTGAAAATTTGGTTTTAGGTTAATTCAGTAAAGGTGGGCAGTGGCGGATACAGAAAAAAAAAATCCTGGGTGGGGCACAGTGCACCCACTATATTCATTTCAAAAGAAAATTTCCTGAATTTATTTATTAACATTAAAAGTAAATTAATTAACACATTATTATTATTATTATTTTTCAAATGTTTGACTTGTTGGTCGAAAATTTTTTGAATTTCCGGTCTGAATTTATGGGGGGGGGGGGGGATGTGTCCCACATGTTCATGTGGAAATCTACTCCTGGAGGGGGGGCACATGGCCTCCCTCTGTATCTGTCCTTGGAGGGGGCCCCCAAGTCTGCTTTGCCCAGGGCCCCATTGGGTCAAAGTCGGGCCCTGCTAATAGCTGTACATGTATATTCGGTGACAACATCGTGTGTAGGAAGAAGATGGGAATTTGCACACGAAACAGACCAAACAGATGTTGACCTTCCAGTTCTTCAAGGAGAAAATTTGACAAAAGGGGCTTCATCCCCTGACAAGAAATTACTCTGATGAAGGAAAATTTCTTTAATTAACTTTGAAAATAAAATAAATAAAAAAAATACATTAGCAAAGAACCTTTACCGTTTCTCGTACATTTCTTTTTTTTGTATCATGCAGAATATAATCATCTTGCATTAAAATATTAATCCAGTATCGTTAGAATGAACACAGACATGAAAAACCTAAGATTATTAGGTATAAGAATTTTGAACGTTCTTCCCTGGAACAAAAGGCGACATAACAGCAATATTAAATTTGGTAGAACCAAATTTAAGGGGATGGTGGACCTTTCAAAACGATTTTTGAAATTTTTACCACAGAGATATGAAATTTTGTATATATATTTATTAAAGTATAAAAATATTAAACACCTTATAAAATTTTATAAATATTTTAAAAAAATATTTATAATTAAAAAATTTAAATTAAATTACCCTTCTTTAAAATGCTCCTTGCGACTCAATTTTAAACTTTTCCCCTTAATTTTGCATTTATATTGCTTATAAATACTGTCTGAACAAAGTTATGTATTTTTTTGTACTTTCGTTGGATATTTAATTTTTAGAAAATATTTTTATGCTTGTACTCTGAATTTTCGCAAAATTTTTGTACTTTTCAACACTAAAGTTAAACTTTTATAACCTAAATGACCTAGAATCCTAAAATGGATATACAACTTTATTTTGATGTATTACAGGAATCTTTATCATAAATTTCATAAAATTTCGTCAAAAATTATGACGCGAGGAGCATTTTAAAGACTTGCAAATCTGGAAATTTCTCATTTTGAGAAAAAGTCATTTAAAAGATAATTTTTTATCTACCTTTAATACTTACTACTCTAAAGCCACCAATTTTTCATTTTTCTTTTCACTACACATTTTAAATGCATTTCATTCCAATATTTACATGTTTTTAAAATATTAATACACCCCCCCCCAAAAAAAATTCCAATTTTTGCTCGATTTTTGGTAATTTGAAAGTCCACCATCCCTTTAATATTGCTGTTAGCATAGGTTCTAACGAATTTATGTCTGAACATAGTGGCAATACAATTATCTCAGTATATTTTTATTTTAAGTTTAACGATCCAGGAATTAATAATGACAACGTGGTCATTAATAGCTCTCACTACATATTTATGACTAGCTGAATACCCGTACTTTGTTTCGGAGTACATTCAAATTAAATACAGCGGTCAATGTCTGCAATTAACGCGAATATATATATATATATATATATATATATATATATATATATATATATATATATATATATATATATATATATATATATATATATATATATATAAAGCGGAAGGGTTATTTTTATAGACAAAATAATGTAGAAGGAAATATTCAACTTAAATACAACTGTCAATGTATGCAATTAATTTGTATGTTTAATATCCATAAAACATACTCATTTGTATTAAATTCTTAAAAAACGTCCATCTCAATTAGTCTAGTGGTTAAATTTTATCTTTTACCGTATTTTCATATTTTTTTGTCAATTTATTTCGTTTTTATGCAAGTGACGCAAAATTAATTTAAAGTATCACAGAAAGAAAAGAAACCGCGTGATCAGCATTCAATACATTAAATTCTAAATATTTATCTTTAAAAATTAACGAAAAATCAGGAAATGGAGGTAAAGATTCGTAAAAGATTTCATTTTAAAGGAATTTGTATTATCTTTCTCGTGATATAAATTTTATAACCCTCAAGTTATTATTTCAAATGCAAACTTAAAAAAGTTAATAAACAGCTTTTATTTTAAAATATCTAAGAAGAATTTTTCAAATATCTTCCTTAGTGCACCCTTACACTATAAGAAGAATCGCCATGTAAAATTTCAGCCCTTTAGTTCCAGCGGTTTGATCTGTGCATTGTATGTCAGTCAGACAATCAGTCAGTCAGTCAGTTACGGAACTGTTTTATATAGATAGATTATCATTAGTTTGCTACTAGTAGCCACTCAGTCTGGAATCGGCTAATTAATTATGAATAACACAAGAAATAAGGAAAAACTTTCCAATTGCACTTTGTGCAGATGAAATCATTGACTTTCACTAATCTTTGATGACAACCGCATCAATAATTATATATATATATATATATATATATATATATATATATATATATATATATATATATATATATATATATATATATATATATATACGTATCTATCTCTATAATTATTAAAAAAACAAAATGGTTTATTTTCGTAGGAGAAGGTACGATCCCCCAAACCGAGCTCGACCAGAAGGTACGAGACCCTGAGTGTTCTCTTTCAAATGTGGGATGTCACAAAGAAGTGGCGTTGGTTCATTTTAACGTTTCCCCATTGAAAGCAACCAACAATTCTCGCAGATGATGTGCGAATGTCTTGATCAATAAGTTCTTGCATTGACAATACAAACAAACACATATTTTTCTCTCAGTTTTTTTAGACTCACGGAATAGCAAATACATATACAGGGCCATCGAAAAAGGTCGGACACATTTCGAAAGCTCAAATTTCCAAAATAAATTGATCAAACTCAATAATATTCTTTTCAAACAACTTGGCAAGTGTCCAAGATTTCTAAATGTAACTGGTAAGCAACAGTGACGTTGAACGTTGCGCAGAAGCGATGCGAGGTGGAAGAGGTCTTCGTTCGGCTTTCCGTCAGTGCAATGGCGACCGTTCAGGAGAAAGATCAAGCGGTGGTTGTTTGCGATAAACATGACGGTAATTTCGTTAACTGTTTTAACAGATATGTACTCCGCTAACCACAACACACATTGAGCTTTCTATTGAACGGTCGCAATTGCACTGGCGGAAAGCCGAACGAAGACCTCTTCCACCTCGCATCGCTTCTGCACAACGTTCAACTTCACGGTTGCGTACCAGTTGCATGTAGAAATCTCGGACACTTGCCAAGTTGTTTGGAGAGAATATTATTGGGTTTGCTTAATTTATTTTAGAATTATGAACGGTCGAAATGTGTCCAAACTTTTTCGATGACGCTGTATTTGAAATCTGTTTTCCATACTTGAAAATCCTTAATTTTAATATGTGTTTTTTTTTTTCTGAAATGTATTTCGATATTTTTCAAATCAGAGATTCGGAAATGAAATATTGAATTATGCTTTCTGTATCTGGAAATAAATCTTTAGATGCAAACTTTGTTTTTTTTAATGTTTTAAAATTAATTGAAAGTTTAAAATATAATTTTCATTTTATAGGGAGTAATGGTTACGTCTCAGAGGCATATCTAGTCACAGTACCGTCTATCCAAGTCAACAGATTTGTTTGAATAACCCTATGGCACGAGCAATCGTACTCTTAAACTCTTCCAGCTGTGGATCTGATATGCGCATAGTGCGCTTACCCTTGTCTCATTGGCGTCGAAATTTTAATCATTTGCATATCTCTTACCAGACTACATTCCAGCCTAGTTTCGTGACAGTAGCTCGATTTCTTCTGGGTGCATACATTTTTTTTTTTTTGTGATGGTGTGTATTATAAATAAAGCGCAAACTTCACCAAGCGGTTTTTTCTGCTCAATGAAGGAATAGATATGATAGGGGCCTGGGTTTGAACAATTACACCTCCAAATAGGTGTGAAATGAAAAAAAATGAAAAAAAAACAATTAAAATTCACTAGAGAGAGAATGAAAGAGAAGGGTACGTAACATGTCCGACTAGTTATAATTAAAACGAAATCGTATGCACAGAATTTCTTAAAATTCCTCCGAAAAAAAATTCGCGAAATGATCAACGAATGCAAGAAACGCAAGAACTATTTTTAGAATATTAAAACTTATTGAGACATTTAAAAACAACAGATAAAATAAACAATGTTAAAATGTGACATTGAGTACTGAATTATAAAACATATAATATATATATATATATATATATAAATATATATATGTATATATATATATATATATATATATATATATATATATATATATATATATAAATAAATATATATATATATATATATATATATATATATATATATATATATATAAATATATATATATATATATATATATATATATATATAAATATATATATATATATATATATATATATATATATATATATATATATATATATATATATATATATATATATATATATATATATATATATATATACAGGTGATTATCAAAATAATGGAAACTCCTATCAATATCAGTGGTGTTTATGATTGTGCTTTGTATTCCTTAAAAAGCAAGTCTGGCCACCGGTATTTTTTATATAATAGAGTGTATGTATTATTCTACTGTCAGGTAGCAGTACTGAAGCTAAGAGCATCGTGCTTTTGTGGGGAACAGCGTAAAATGTCAAGCCTTGCAGACTTTGCAAAAAGGGCAAATTGCTGGAACGCGTTTAAATTGAGTATTTGCTACTGCAACCCCCAGGCTAATGGGTGTTTTTCGAGTTATGGTACCGAAAGTCGTGAAAGCATACAGAGTGCACGGAAAAACATCCTTTGCCAAACAGAATAGTAGACGAAAGGGAGAGTTGAGGGAAAGAGATGGGCCAGGTATTGAAGCGGATTGTGACATGAAGAAAGAAAACAACTGCAACCAAAATGACCGAAGAGCTCAATCTGCATCTGCATGTTCCGATATCAACCATTAGAGGCAGAAGGGAACTTTACAAGCAAACTATTTACGGAAGCGTGGTTAATCCTAAGGCACTTGTAATTGATGCAGATACAAAATATTGTCCACAATGGTGCCACGAGCGTAAATCTCGGTCAAGTAATATGTCGAGATACGGCATTTGTTACGACGAATCATTGTTCACATTGTTCCTCTCAACAGGATGTCCGTATGTCTGGAAAACACCTACAAAATCGTAAGATTCTGGCTGTCTCATCGCAACTGTAAATCATGGAGGTAGATCTGTCAGAGTTTGGGATGACATCTCATGGTTTTCTTCAGGCCCTATTGTAACCCTAAATGGGAGATTGACTTGGAAGGACTTTGTTGAAATTTTAGCTCACCAGGTCCATCCTATGGTGCAAACATTGTCTCTTGCAGGAGATGGCGTCCTCCAAGATGATAATCCCCATATACATACAGCTAACTCTATCAATTATTGGTTTGAAGAGCATGAAAAGGAAGTCAAATATGTTATCTTGCCCTGTACAATCCCCTTGATTACATATCATCCAACCACTGATTTGTATAAGCAGATAGAGCCAGGTATCAATATCAACCACAGCGTATCTACAGGAACGACTTTTCCCTGAAGAATGGAATAATATATTCTTAACCGCTATTCATGACTTGTATAAAGTAATTCAAAGGTGAATCAGGTGGTATTATATGACAAAGGTGATCCTGCGCCGTATTAATAAAGGTTTTCATGTTATTTCTTAGTGTTTCCATTATTTTGATAACCGCCTGTATATATATATATATATATGGTTTTTTGGAGCATTTTTTCTCCTTATTGAAGCAGTCATTGGTGGTACCGGGAACACATGAACACATGTACCCTAAAAAGCAACTGCATTTATCCCAGTCGTCGGAGCAACAATCACAGTCACTCTCGCATGACTTACCCCGATGAACACATGACCTGAAAAATACAAATACATTCACGAAACTAGTCACAATCAGACCTCACAACACTAAAAAATGCTTCTTAATTTCAAATTGATAAACTTCATAAAGAAACCCTGAAGCCCCAAACCCTTTATCCTAAACTCAATACAATATGCATCAATATATATATATATATATATATGAATATATATATATATATATATACATATATATATATATATATATATATATATATATATATATATATATATATATATATATATATATGTATGTATGTGTGTGTGTGTGTGTGTGTGTGTGTGTGTGTGTGTGTGTGCGTGTGTGTGTGTGTGTGTGTGTGTGTGTGTGTGCGTGTGTGTGTGTGTGTTTGTTTGTTTGTTTGTTTCTGTGTGAGTCCCTAATATCTTAATATTATAATAAGAAAATTGAATTCATCAGTCAAATCAACAATGTCTACATAATGTATTCATTTCACCATCAGGTGCAATTTTATATATCTCAATCTAATTCATATTTAAAAGCTGAATAACGTCGTAGCTTCTCTCGGATCATTTAAATATAATCGCAAATGTAATGTGAATCTGTAAAATCAAGCAGTTGGTCCCGAATTCAATTCGATGTAAAACGTTTCAAATGTGCACAGACTGCCAGAAAGAGTCGGCTGTCAAAGAAAGATAAAAAAAAAATATGAATATTTTTTGTGTGGATGGGAAGGATGTATTGATTTTAAATTGATTGTCGTTCTACAGATACCAAATATTCCAGCTGTTTTTCTCGATCAAATGTCAACAAAATGTTGCGCAAAAGTGTATGACTAACATAGAAAGGAGCTTTGTTAGTTTTTTCGTGAGGAGTTTACAAAAAAAAAATGAAATGCAATTTGAAATGGAAAATGTATCGCACATGTTAATCAAATCTCTAAAAAAATATTTAAAAAAATGAGTTTTCTGACAGCATCGTTTGTAAGAAAGCTGTATATATAGAAAATGATAGCTGGAATAAATACGTAGACCTCTGGGCATACATTAAAC
>OU015503.1:119490321-119515321 GCA_907164885.2 Dolomedes plantarius | reverse complement strand
AAAATGGTTTTTCTTTAAGGTTAAATATGAAGATCTTTCTCGTGTTCATTAGTGTCCTATATTTGGCACACAGCTTTTCTCTGGAAGAAGAAAAGGAAGGTAAGTATATATTTTACCTAACTTTCTACTTTTAAATTCAATTTTTAAAAGTATACTACAAGGACGTAAAGATAAATAGTATGTTGAAGACTCAATAATGTAATACAAAACTAGAAACAATATTAAAATTCCTTTGCTCTTTTTTTTTCTGAACTTTAATAATTTGCTTGAAGTAAAAAGAAAAAGTTGCATAGTGATGCCATCTGTTGACCAGAAACACAATTAGAATGCAAATTACAAACAATATGATGAATAAAATGAAACAATTTCTATAATGAATTATTCAAAAATAAAAATTAAAATAGTAAGTATTTTATGAAGACTGAACATGATTTGAAAGATTTTTAGAAAGAAATTTTTCAGCCATGCCGTATACTGTTTTTGAAATTTATTGACAGTTTTGCATGAGACATATCAAGAATACCCTTCAACATATGAATTAAATCCAAATGTTCTTCTCACATAATGAGCATGTTAACTATTAATACGTGCTGCAATGAGAAGGAGATAAGGAGTAAAGTTTGAAATGGTTAAAGTTCTGAACATTTTTTTTTTTTGTCTAGCATTGGGCAAAGGAGGTTGATCGTTTATCAATAAGCATCCAAGACGACGCGAAAGCAGAAATGTAAGATTATCTGTGTTACGTTTATTGGAACTCTAACAATGACATTGGAGTCAAAAAGATTTGATATTTTGTGTGATATTCGATTTGTGTATTTTCCGAGCCATAAGCCTCCTCCTAAAAAAAATAAAAAAATAATCTTTCTCCACCTGTTTTCTTCATATATTCATACATGGAATTCTGGATGAACTTACGATAAATTTGTCACCGTAAGTTCAGAAAGCAAAAATGTAAAGTTATATGTGTTAAGGGGACAGTGGACTTTCAACATTGTGAAATTTGTCCAAAAATTTGATTTTTTTTTATTTTCTTGAATTATGAAACTACGGACGAGTAGGAATGTGTAGCAAAAAGAATGTTTTATTTCTGTGATTACTTTCCTAGTTATATACATTTTTATTTAATTTAGATATTATGTGGTTACTAACAGCAATAACTTTAAATGTGTTTTTCTCAAAATAAAAATCTTCATGTCATACGAATATTCAAACTGCTCCATGCGCATTTTTAATGATCGTATTGCTGTGAAATTTAAGTTTTATATACTTAATTGTATATCAAATAAATTTTATTGAAAAAAAATTATGCTTCGTAACTCGAAATTTTTAAATTTTGTACTTGAAAAGATGATTTTTAGGTATTTTGCGTAGTAAAAAGGGTGTTTTCACTATTATTATCTTTTCTCTTTATATTTTTAATGAATGCTTAAAATAAGAAATAAGTTTCATTGTTAGTTCTATAAGGTATCCTGTAAATAAAAAATACCATATTATATGCAAAAGAAATGCGCATTGAATATTTTTAATTAGACCAATTTTTGATATAATTAATAATTCCTAATTCATAAATTATTAATATTTCATCTTTAAATTTTAACCACTTCTACATATCTGTGGTACTAATCACATATTCACATTTCAAGCAAATCCATTCAAAACAAAAAAGTTAGGTTTGAAGGTCCACTGTCCCCTTAAGGTTATCGGATGATATCTGTGACATACGAGTGTTCAAGTTTTAATAGTTTGAGTGATATTAAATTTGCGTATTTCCCAAGCCCCACCCCTCCTCATAAAAAGAAATAATATCCCCTTTTTCATTTCCTCATCATCTTCTATATATATAAAACAGTTCCGTTACTGACTGGCTCACTGACTGACATACAAAGCACAGACCTAACCGCTGAACCTAAAGGGCTGAAATTTTGCATAGCGATTCTTCTTATAGTGTAGGGGTGCACTAAGAAAAAATTTTCAAAAATTCTTCTTAGATTTTTTTAAAATTAAATGTTCAAGCTGTTTTTGTAACTTTTTATAAGTTTGCAATTTAAATAATAATTTGAGGGTTATAAAATTTATATCACGAGAAAGATCCAAAAAATCCCTTTAAAACGAAATCTTTTTTGAATCTTTACCTCCATTTTCTAATATTTGGGGAATTTTTAAAGATTCATTTTTAGAATTTAATTTATTAAAAGCTGATCACGTGATTTCATTTTCTGGTACTTTAAATTAATTTATCGTCACGTTCATAGCAACGAAATAGACAAAAAATATTTTGTTTTCTTGCTAATGCGGCAGACGATTGGAAATCATCCAAAAAATATTAAAATACAGTAAAATATATGTTCCTCGAACTATACTATATTAACTGTACTATAGTATGTTCTATTAGATTTAATTTGAATATACTTTCTTCTACATTATTTTGTCTACAAAAATATCCATTACGATTTCTTTATAAATATATTTTTTCGTTTTTTTTTGCATCAATTTCATACATTGATCGATGTATTTATTATAAATATATTTAAACATATTATTGGCATAAATTGCATACATTGACAGTTGTATTGAATTTGAATGTATTCCGTAGCGAAGTACGGGTTTTCAGCTAGTACTTTCATAAACGAAAACCTGAATGAACGTATGCTTATTTTTTCGAAAGGGCTGATTTTGAAATCATTACTATACTTTCTTATACATATTCTGCAAATAACAAAGCAAAATTTTTATTGCATTTTGGAATTTCCTTTATTAGCTTTGGAATTGCTCGAGGAGCTAGCTGTTCGAGATGCAGTTCCACTCCAGGCTGAAGTTGCAGTAGCGGAGGAAGCCAGGTAATTAAACCTTTGTATTTGTTTCGATTGTTTATCATATTAGAACGAGCGTAAGAGACTTTTTTCAAGGGGGTCCGTGACACATTTTGAAATTTTTTTTTATTTATTGAGTTAAAATTTTGAATTTTTTTGTGATGGTTAACCATATAATTTGTAAACAAAATCACATCATAAAACTTCTCAAAAAGTTTTACAAAAATTTTAAATTTAAAATTTTTAATAAAAGTGGGGTAATTTAAAATCGTTATAACTCGAAATATTATTTGTCGAATTTAAAATTTTTTCCTTTAATTAAACAGAAATATTTAATTTTAAATTTTTATTCATCATTTTTTTAAATATTAATTTTTAAAAAAATTAAAAATATTTAGTTAAAAATTACGAAAAAAATTATGTAACTAATTTTAAAAAATTCATATTTTCTAAAGTAAATATTTTTTTTCAAATTTGCTGAAGCAAAATTAAAGTAAAATAGTTGAAAATGACATGTTCCAAGTTTCAACCATTTATCTTTAACGGTTCTTGACTTATAACAATTTAAAGAAATGGGGGGAAAATTCATCATGCGGAAAAACGCACTTACAGGTTTAAACAACGATTGGCTACTATTAAAATGTTGCAAAAAACATAATAATTTCTCCTGTTCTAATTAAGATAGAAACATCATTTAAGCGTCATTTTAAGCGCCAGAAATCACAAAAATTTTTAATGTAATAATTGTTTTTCTAAAACTAGAACAATTTTGTGTCCTGGACCCCCTTAAATGTAAAAACTGTTGCAGCGTCAGAGGGATGCAGTATTCATACGGACAGTTTAATACATAGTAACTCCGGATAAGTAGGCATATTATTACTCGATTAAATCTTTTCTAGGATTTATATTCAGAAAATTTACAACAGCTTTGTCGAACCAGAGGGCCGCATGTGGCTTTTAACAGCAAACAATGGAGTCCCACAAGATCGTAACTTTAATGTATAACGGTTTTGAAGCTGCTATAAATAGTAACTTCGAATAAGTAGAAATAGATTTCTTCGATTAACCCTTCAGCGGGCGCGCCAATATTCGAAACACCAGCAGGCGCGCATGGCACAAAGTGCAACGTCTCTTTCAACCTTGATAATTCCTTTTGTAATAAACTTTTTTTTTCAAATTGAAAACAATAATTCTGCGTTTTACGACAAGATATAAAATGTTTATAATATTGAGATATAGTTATGATTAAAGGCCAAAGAATGCAGATACCATCGCCTTATTTCAAAACTGTCCGGTTTATTGGATCTAAGGACATCTTGCAAAGGGATTCCTATTATGTCCAAAAACCTAAAAAACAACGAGATTGTCCATCATCGTGATATGCGGGATACCGTGTAATAGCTGAACATTGGATCGAGTACATCAACTCCTGCTTTTGTCGTATTCTAATCCAGTATAATCGCTGGTTTAGCACGATCAAATCACGATTAACAATGAATGGAAAGGAATACGAGGAATACTTTTTATTGGATCTAAGGACAACTTGCGAATGGATTACTATTATATCCAAAAACCAAAAAAACAAAACAATGAGATTGTCCATCTTCGTGATATGCTGGATACCGTGTTATAGCTGCACATTTGATCGATTATATCAACTCCTGCTTTTATCGTATTTTAATACAGTGTAATCTCTGGTTTACCACGGTTAAAAACGACTAACAATGAATAGAAAGTAATACACGTGCCAGAAAATCAGACATGCATTAGAAATGGTTTAGCTGTAAATTTTTACTGCTTAGAACATTCAAACCTTACATGTAAAAGTAAACCATTCTAAATTACGAAAATGCTGCACTTTGTACACGGAATGGCCCGCTGAAGGGATAAATCATTTGTAGGAATTATATTTAGAATCTATTGAGCAGATTCAGTCGCACTTAGTGCCGAATTGGCAGGCCATCAGTTAGTATGTATCTCATCCTTCTAAAAATATAACTTCAGTTTTGCAATAATTTCTTCATCCTCCATCACACATCATATAATTTTTTTTAAACTGAAGACAAATTTCTTGCGGCCGCAAGGTATATGATTAAGAATAATATTCTTAGATATCAATCTACAACATACAAACATAATCACTTTATCTATATACAGTGATTTCCGCTTATAAGAATCACGTTTGTTATTACTGTTTTTGATTCTTATAAGCGGTTGATTCTTATAACCGAAATTTAGGTTTTTGGACTGGAACACACACACCTATATATACATATATTAGATAATTTACCATAAAATACTCTTTAATTTACATTAACTATCTTTTATTAAAATTTTTTTTATAGTTTTAAAAATAAAACTTAATTTTTGGACCTATAAGTAGATACACATGATTATAGTAAGAGAAGAAAAAAATACAATATTTGTTACAAGTTACAACATAGCTGCTTAACAGTTTTAACATTTCAACTACAGGAAGGGAGCAAGAAAAAGTTTTCTACTGTAGTTTGACGTAATGAAGTTTTCAGAAGGCTGTTTATACCTCTTTCAATACTTATAGTCTCAGACGAAGATTTACTCGGACGGGTAAAGTTGCCCCCGGGTCAAGCTAATAGGACAGTGTTGTGGTAAAGCGTTTAAGGGGAAACGATTATGTTATGTCTAATAAAGAAAGGGGAGAATTTTACGACTATATTCCATCCCATCTTATCAATCTTTCTTTAAAAAAAAGAGCGAACTTCGTGCCTTTTGATGGTTTAAGTAGGTTTTTTGGAAAAATGGAAGTAAAGCGAAGAGTGTAAACTGATTCTTAAAACCGGTGGATTGATTCTTTAAAGCGAAAATTTTAACATGGAAATAATTCATTTGTTTTTGTTTTCGCGATATTGATTCTTATAAACGGTTGATTCTTATAACCAGTGATCACTATAAGCGGTGGTTACTGTACATATAAGAGAACCCTAACATACAACGCACAAACCAAACCGCTGGACCTAAAGGGCTAAAATTTTGCATGGAGATTCTTCTAATAGTGTAAGGGTGCACTAAAAATGATTTAAAAAAAATTCCTCTTAGATTTTTTAAAACTAAATTTTTATGCAGTTTTAGTAACATTTTTTAAGTTTGCATTTAAAATAAAAATTTGAGGGTTATAAAAGTTATATAACGAGAAACATCGCAGAAATTCCTTTAAAATGAAATCTTTTTCGAATCTTTACCTCCATTTTCTGATTTTTGGTGAATTTTTAAAGAATCATTTTTTAGAATTTAATTTATTAAATGCTGATCACGTGATTTCATTTTCTGGTACTTTAAATAAATTTATCGTCACGTCATAACAACAAAATAGACAAAAAAAATATTTTTTTTTCTTGCTAATGCGGCAGACGATTGGACATTATCTAAAAAAATATTAAAATACAGTAAAAGAAATGTTCCTCAAACTGTACTATATTAACTATACTATATTTTTTTTTTAGATTTAATTTGAATATTTTCTTCTACATTATTTTGTCTATAAAAATATCGCTTACGATTCTTTTATAAATATATATATATATATATATATATATATATATATATATATATATATATTGACATTAATTGCATACATTGACCGTTATATTTAATTTAAATGTACACCGTAGCAAAGTGCGGGTTTTCAGTTAGTTGATGCATATTTTGTTGGAGTTTAGTTATATTTTATTGCAGTTAGGCAATTGTCGAGGTTTGATGGGTTTTTTTTATGCAGTTTGTCAATTAGAAATCAAGAAGCATTTTTTAGTGTTCTAAGGTTTCTTTGTGACTAACTTCATGAATGTTTCTTCTGCCTCCATTATTCAGAAATGTCTCGCCTGCCGATCTTGATTTCTGGGAAGCTTATCACATTTTTAAAAATTCGGGTTCTTTGGTAAATGATTTGTCAAGCACCCCTGTTTTTCCTCAATTGTGGAAAGAGTTAATTTAGCTGTGTTGGCCTGTTTCTTCAATTTTTCAATTTTCGCTCTCTTTTTACAACTAGATGGCGCTGCTTGCCATATTTCTGTCCCTCCGCTGCTTCGTGTCTTTGGGTTCTCGGCAAGTGCGTGTTATTTAAGTGCGTGTGCACTGGTCTGGTCGCTTAGTCTTCGAATTGTTTGAGCTGCCACTAAGTTCGTTGCACTGATGAAGAAGCTCCTTTGCAGCTTCGAAACGGGCCTTATGCAAAATAATTACATCTTATTGCTATTTGTGTTTTATTTACGCTGGTCTTCCTGTTTATTCATGAATGTATTTGTATTTTTTCAGGGCATGTGTCCATCGTGGTCAGTCATGCAAGAGCGACTGTGACTGTTGTGCGGACGACTGGGACACCTGCAGTTGTACTCTTGGGTTTATCGCCTGCTCGTGTGTACCCGGCACCGCCCGTGTCTGCTACGAGAAGCAGCAGAATTGCGCGGTGAAACCCAAAAAATGCGTCACGACTGTCCAGAATAAAAGAAACCAAGGTTAGAAAATTATCCAAAGGGGCATCATCGCCATACAAGATGAAATTTGGATAAAAGAAGATGGAAAATGTCTTTGATGTACTTTGAGAGCAAAATAAATGAAAGCGCTACGCATTATCCACCATTTTTATATATACTTTTTTAAACATGCAAAACCTACGTTTTACCATGTTTTTATTAAATCGCTTTCTTGTTTGTGTGTGTGTTTGTCCAGTACAAATCTTGCAATCGATTTTTAACTAACTTCCCGACTAGCTAGACATTTGAAACTTTTAGAATAGCTCAGAACACGATGACAATGCGTTTTTTTAATACTTTTAGCCATCATTGAGCAGAATTAAATTCATTTTCAGTTAATTTTGTTTTGTAGACTGGTACAGCCATCTATCGGCAGGGACGGGAACGAAAAGTTAAACGCAAGTTAACTTCATTTTCTTTCAAGCTGATGGGATAATTCATGAAAAAAAAATTTTAAGAAGTATTTATTAATACATAGAATTGTCAAGTTTAAATGATTCAACAGAAAATTTAAAAACATGGTACATAAAAGTTCTTTTTATCTTGGAATTATTTTTTTTTTCTCAATGAGTTGTATCTTCATACGTCAAATAAATTCGTGAAAAATCCTGTGATTGTTTAATCATAA
This sequence comes from Dolomedes plantarius, assembly GCA_907164885.2. Classification (NCBI taxonomy): domain Eukaryota; kingdom Metazoa; phylum Arthropoda; class Arachnida; order Araneae; family Dolomedidae; genus Dolomedes; species Dolomedes plantarius. Next base: position 119,507,378 of record OU015503.1, on the reverse strand, counting down.
CTGTGAATAACATCTGCTCGTAACGTGAAGCAGCTGCTTTTACTTTCCATTGGAAGTAAAATGTTTCAAATATGCAAAACAAAAATATAGGAGTGCCTTTGTGTTGGTACAGATAAATAGGCTTTTAACACATTTTCATTCTATGGACACCAAGTTTTCCAGCTGTTATTTCCGATTAACTTCCAACGAAACATGTCATAACAATTTAGAACCCATACAGCAATAAAACATTATTATTATTTTTCACAAATTATTTTCAAAGGAAATAAAATGCAGTTTTGAATTGAATACATGACATATGTTTGGCAAATCTGCAAAAATAAAATGCTCCAAAAATGTGAGTGTTTGTCAGTGGCATCTGCAAAAAGACGGTATATACAGACATGATACCTAGAAAAAGTTAGGTTGACCTCAGTGGTTAAACATAATTATTTACTTATCATTAAATCATTAAATACTTGAGTTTTAGTGCTTATCATTAAACGTACCATTATCATTAAACATAAGTATGGATTTCTAGCCCAGTTAAAATACACCCGATTTTGACGAATGGCTAAAAAACTATGAAATTTTTGAAAGTTGGTCGGGATATTTCTGTAGGCATGCTAATGAACATACTAAATGTCCCCACGGAACAGACTTGAGCTTTCGCCGCCATTATTTGAAAATGTGTAGACTTCTTTGCAAATAATTTGAGAAACATTGATTTTATGTAAAACATTTGAATAGAAATTTGAAGAGCATTAACCCTCAAACCGGCCCACCGGTCATTATGACCGGCAGCGGTGGAACTAAGGGGTGGGGCAGGAGTGGGGAGAGGCATGAACGCCTGGCTGGCTTTGACATCCTCAGTCAGTTCCTGGACATCAGGGAAAGCACATCAGGGTTTCACAAATGCTCGCCATTTGCCAGTAAGTTGCAATTTTGTAAAAGTATGGCGGTCAAAATGACCGTTATGACTGTTATTGAAGTTGAGCAATAACAGGCCTACCGGTACTGATAGGGATTTCAGTGTTCTGAGCGTTTTTTAAAGGATCCTGTGAAGCCTTGACATCACTCTTCTCTACCTCAATCACTGGCAGGCTACTTTTTCGAGCAATTATGTCTGAGAAACATTGTGAAATTCTTTTAAGAGCCCTACGATTTGATGATGCAGATACCAGATCAATATAAATTAAATAAATTGAAAAAATAAGTGTAGGTGATTTTACCTCACTATTCATCACTAATATGAATCAAACAACCCTGTTCCCAATATCAACATGCAGTTCCATCGTAATAACGCAAAAATAACAGCATTTTAGGCTTGGGGGTTCCATTTGACCGATAGTCCTGACAGTGGCAACAAATTCATAGTCCGGTTTGAGGGTTAAATTATGTACAAGCACATTATTTAAATTTTTTCATAAGTGTAACACGAACAAAGATAATTGACTTTGGAAAGAGTGGACTATCACATCTGGGACGCGGATGCGCGGTTCATCCCCATCGCGATGGGGGGGGGGGGGAAGACCAGCGCATGTGCACCAAATGTCTTGCATACTCACTTTTGTCAAACCTCTGCATATTTAAGCTCGAGAGATAGTTGCAGCATCATCCAATCCATTGTTATAGGGTTGTATTGTGAGGCTTGGTGTATTCTATCTTTTAATGTCATGCTTAGGCTTCCTTGATTACATAATGGCTCGAAGTGGGTTAAAACAAATAATAACTTTGATGTACCTACGTAAGTAGAAAAAATGCTGCCTGGCGATGCATACTTTAGAACAGTCTTAGCTCATTTATTTACCGAAACATCTTTAGCAAAAATAATTTTTGACGGCATGGACATATATAATTTGGAACGCAATAATATCCATGAGTTCTTTGAAGATTTTACTATTTAACCAATATCGCTAGAAACCATAAATGGACACACTCAAATACGATCCGTCGAGATTAAAATGGGATAGACTTTGAGGCAGTTGAAAGAGAATGACCCCACTGCAGCCCTCTAGGTTCAGTTCTTTGAAATGGCAAATCTTATGAAAGCTTGATCACCGTTAATTGTACGGTGAAAGTAAACATTTTCGATACAGTAATAAACCCGTTGTTGATTTTTTAGAGGTAGCGATTACTAAACAAAACGACCTAGCATTTTTGTACAATCACTAATTTGTAGTCTAATATTTAGCTAGATGGAAGAAGGAATGTTCAACAGAGCATGGCCGTAATTTAGAGTGTTCACAAAGTTCAACGAAGGACACCTGATGAGGTACACAGCACTAAGTTTACAATGATGGCCGGAAGAATTTAAGACGCAAGTCCGTCTCTTACGGAGAAAGGATCTTCCAACAAAACTGTAGCCGTAAATGGTTCATCGAAAAATGAAGATTGTCTATCGTTTAAGATGAAGAAATGACAGTTCGTCAAGGCAGGCCGGAAAATTCATTAACTAGTGGAAGTGCAAGAAGATTTACTGAGGAAACATACGTTGATGGGCCACAATAATCGTGCTCTCTTGCTGCTCACATACCTTTCTTTTTATAAAAAAACAAACTGAGGAAGGAGCTGCTTCAAAACCACTTGTTGGTAGAAATAAAAAAAATTTATTATCTTCACGAAAATAAGGAATATATATATCTTGGTTAAGGAATCATAACAACCAAAAAGGTCTGCTACATAATAGAAGAGAGCTTCGGGTCTACACGACCACTTAGGTTAGCAGCAAAAATAAAATAATAGCATTGAAGAAATGTTTTTAAATACAGGCACAAATATATCAGATCACGAGAATACACTGGTACTTATTATTCGACAAAAAAAAATCCCCCTCACCAAGTTACGGCCAAACAAAGTACCGATAGCTCGGATCAGGGTCTCTAGAGCAAGTTTTTATATACGAATGTATATTCTGAATCTCAGCATCGAATCTACTTTTTTTTAGCCCTGGACAACGCAAGGAGAGAAGGGTTGCCGTACAACCAATCTCGCCAAGGCGTGCAGAAGGGAGAGGAGAAAGAAAACCTTAAAAGCGCGCTAACACATTGCCAACACCTTGTGTCCATAAAATAAAATACGCGAAGCATCGCCAAAACTGGAAACCTTACGTACCACATTCCTCTTGCCAGAAGAAAATGCCAGAAGAACCCCTTTAAGGAGTTTCATTGGCCGAGACTGGCTGAGCTTAACCAATCAGAGGAGCTGGTCAAACAGCGCGAAGCCCAAACGCCTGTTCTGAGAAAAACTAAGTTTTCCCATGCCAGAGAACCGTAAATGAATTACGTTCGCCGCAGGCGTGCGGAAAGGGGAAACAGGAGCCTTTAGCATAAACGGAGTTTAATAGCTTAAGAAGACCCATCAATGCTGTTAACAATAACACGGAAACAGGGAAGAAAATACATCTTATTTCGTGGACACGAGGCTAGCAATTAGGGGACTTAGCTGACAAAGACTTAAAGAATTTAGGACGGCAAATTGCATTGCCAGATGTTAGAAGATAGGCTATTCTCAATTATCGACCGAACGGACTTAAAGTTACAGAGACCTCCCATGACTAAGAGCCTGGGAAAAAAAATAAATTACTATCAGATAAGGAAAGGAAACATAACTAGCAGATTTAAGATTAAAATTAAAGTTATAATTTAAAGTTTAAGAGAACTACACAAATTAAATTAAATTAATCAAAATAAAGGAACCTGTAACGAATTCCTCGTTACAATTTTATTTAGAATATGAGTTAGCTCCTTTTCCGTTGGTTCTGTTCATTGAAGCTGACATGCGAGAGGCAGCGACATTGGCCATGTACGACGTTTTTTGAAGTTTTAAACAAAGACCTTAACATCCTGAACTGCGTCAACATTGTGGACAGAGGTTTTCTCCTACACCGTGTCAAATGGGGTACACAGTTAACATTTTCGGCTGTTTCCACAAATTAAGTTAACTATATAAAAAGCATCATGGAACCAGCTGTATAGTCATTTTTAATGGTTTATCAAACACCACTAACAGTTCAAAAAGTTGATCAACATCTACGGTCTATTGTGAAAAAAAATCTGTAGACATAATTTTTGATGGAAACATTCGAGTTACTGTTCAACTAAAACAGTTCCTTTTATATGAAAACAACAAGAGCAAACTGATCAGCATGCTAACCCTTATGGAAGGATATATTTGCGCAGAACAATCGGGTGAATGGAATGAACACCTTCCATGCGTTCATCAAATGAACCCCATTTTTCATGCACGTGGTCATTTTTTGTACGTTAAATCTTGCCACTTATACGCTAAATCTGCAGGACATGCTCTGCCATAAATCCAAATGAGTACTGAAGAATACGGCAAATTCGTAAAGGAAGGATATTTTACAGTTCGAAGAGCGGACAAATTTTGAAAAACGGACAAATCATATGTACGTAAGACACTTCCTAGAGTCTTGCGTGTATATGATTAATTTAATGAAATTAATGACATGTATAACTTTTTTTTTAGATCTAAAACCGTTTATGTAAAAATTTGCTCAATTTCGACCAAAGTTCCTCAGTTTTGTAAAAAGTTGCATAGTTATGGTAATGAATTTCACCTTTTCCGTATTTTGGTGGTCTATTCCTTCCATACATAACCCTTCAGCGGGCGCGCTCGTGTACAGAGTGCAACATTTTCGTGATTTTGAATGGTTTGCTTTCACATGTAAGATTTGAATGTTCTTAGCAGTTTCTATTTATAGCTACACCCTTTCTAATGCAGGTCTGATTTTCTTACCCTCGTATACCTTTCCATTCATTGGTAATCGTGATTTAACCGTGCTAAACCAGTGATTATACTGGATTGCAATACGACAAAAGCAGGAGTTGATGTACTCGATCCAATGTTCAGCTATTACACGGTACATATCCCGATGATGGACAATCTCGTTGTTTTTTAGGTTTTTGGACATAACAGGAATCTCTTTGCAAGATGTCCTTAGATACAATAAACCGGACAGTTTTGAAATAAGGCGATTGTATCTGCATTCTTTGGCCTTTAATTATAAATATATCTCAATATCTTAAACATTTTATATCCTGTCATAAAACGCAGACTTATTATTTTCAATTTGAAAAAAAAAAGTGTATTACAAAAGGAATAATCAAGATTGAAAGAGACGTTGCACTTTGTGCCACGCGCGCCTTCTGGTGTTCCAAAAAGTGGCGCGCCCATTGAAGGGTTAAGAGAGAAATTTTCGCATGTATAGTTTTTGAAAAAACTGCTCTGAATGTAGACCGATACCTTAATATTTATGACAAATGCTTTGAGGTTCGCTAATTAATGAAACCCGAAAAACAACCGGGTAATACCCGGTTCTGTAAAAAATAGAGAACCGAAACCGGGTTTTGCTATCCTTTATTAGAAGAATACAGAATTTAATGAATAAATAAGTTGAAAATTTCAATTTACTCCGAAACTGTGAAAATAAGCATTTATGTAAATCCAAAATCAATACCGGCCATGCCCGAAGGTATACAGTAAGTAATGACTGACGACTAGACGTGCGATGACTTAGAAACTTCAACAATTAAATTACATTTCTTACATAATTCAAAACCGCAAAGTTCAAAAGCCTCATAGCTCACTGCACGAGGAAAACTCAAATGCTTCCATAACTACAATTAATCATATACATGCAATTTCTACAATTTATAGAATCACAATTGATACATAAAATACAAAATTTACTTTCAAATATAAACATCAATCCAACATTATGAACTTAACTTTAAATCTAAAAATAGCACGTTTACTAACAATATAAGCATAACCATTAAGCATATAAAACATGTTCAAAAATGTAGACAACCCACAAGCAATTTAAAGAAAGCCAATAAACTAATTGTATAAGCTCATGTACAACCTATAACTGCATTAGACATTTGTATACAATTATAAACAACTTTGCTAATAATTATACATAGCAAAACTCTTTCAAATAACTATTATTTCCATGAATATCGAAAACACCAAATTACTAATGGTAAACCAAACCTACTTAATGGTAAATATTTTACGTAGTTATAAGTAATAAACACAGGCCAAGTCTAGCTATACCCAGCAAATCTAGGAATGTGAGGTACCCTGAAAATGGTAATGTTCATCTAATAGGTCGTTCATTACAATCGTAATGAATCAATTATAGTCCAAATAAAACACAATAAATAGTTCAAATAGTCCAAATAAAATTGGTTAGCCGGCCCATTCAACACTGCTCTAGGAAGTTTGGCACGTCCATCTGTCGCATACTTTCAAACAGTGTTCTGCAGTAAGCATTTATGGAAATAAAAATTTCTTCCTTCCATCTCTTGTTAATAAGTCTTTGGAACTATTTAAAAAGACATTTATAATTTTAATTACTTTAAAAATGTAAACAATTTCCAAACGTTTTAAGACATTCTTCTAAAATATGAATTTTTGTTTCTTATGAACCCATGGGTAACTATTTTACGTTTTGTACCAGAATAAATTAAATTTTCTTCTGTTTTCATGGGCTTTAGCATGAACTTTCATCCAACAACGAAAAAAAATAGTGTATTTTTGCTAATTTTTTTGAAAGCATTTTTTGAGATTAAAATACTTTTTTCTACGTCTTGTTAAAAATCGTTTATAATCTCAATCTTTTTCTAATAACGCCATTAAATGTCTAATTATAAACGTTTTTTGAAAGTATCGAAGCTTGGTAATTTCAGCTTGGATTAAATATTCATTCGTGTTCTGAAAGATTAGCTATTTCGGGAATATCATAAGTAGTGTGGCTGATTAATTTCATTCAGTTTATTAGATATCTAATTATTTAGCTTCGCATTTTTACTTTATTGATTTACGTAAAAATTAATTTAATATTCATACTAATTGAATGTTCTGCTTCACGATCTTTGATATAATAGAGCAATCGAAGTATTTTTATCCTGGAAGAGAAATGTTTCGATCATAGCCATTCGACATTGTCTATATATATAAAACAGTTCCGTAACTGACTGACAGATAACGTACAGACCAAACTGGTGGATCTAAAGGGCTGACATTTTGCATGGCGATTCTTCTTATAGTGTAGGGGTGCACTAATAAAGATTTTTGAAAAAATTTTCTTAGATTTTTTTAAATTGAATTTTTAAGCTGTTTTTGTAACATTCTTGAAAGTTTCCATTTAAAATCTGAGGGATATAAAATTTATATCAAGAGTAAGATCATAAAAATTCCATTAAAAGGAAATCTTTTTCGAATCTTTACCTCCCTTTTCTGATTTTTTGGGAATTTTTAAAGTTCAATTTTTAGAATTTAATTTATTAAATGCTGATCACGTGGATTCTTTTCTTTTTGTGATACTTTAAATTAATTTTGCGTCACGTGCATAACAACGAAATAAATTGACAAAAAAATGTTAAAATACGGTAATAGTTAAAATTTAACCACTAGATAAATTGAGATGGAAGTTCTTTTAAGAATTTAATTCAAATTAGCATGTTTTATGAATATTAAACATACAAATTAATTCCATACATTGATCATTGCATTTAATTTGAATATTTTCTTCTACATTATTATGTCTATACATTATTGTGTCTTCTACATTATTATGTCTATCCGTTACGATTTTTTGATAAATATATTTTTTGGCATTAATTGCATACATTGACCGTTGTATTTATATATATATATATATATATATATATATATATATATATATATATATATATATATATATATATATATATATATACATTGACCGTTTTATTTAATTTGAATGTAGTCCGTAAGCACGGATATTCAGCTAGTTCATTAATAAAAACAAATTTATGCACTCTTTATTAATTTTTGCATTATAAATTATTTGTCCTCAGATGAACTTAAGTTAAAATATACTATAACAGGTAAAAACAAATTAAATAAGCATTGACGTAAATATGTCAAGTTAAAATGATGTTAAAAATAAAAATTGAAATTCTGTCATATTTTAAAATTCATTGACCCACTTTGAACACATTTTACACAGCTGCTCTCTAGAACATCTTTTCTTCCTATTACATGTTTCAAACAGGGTAGAGAATAAGCGTTGAATACAGTTAGTTATACACGTGAGTCGGCGGGGATGGTAATACACTGCTACGAAATGAACGTGCAGAGTCCTTCCTAATGCGTCTTAAGTGACGCATCAGACATTTTGTTGCTCTCTTCTGGTAAGTTACTTACAGGGGATTAGAATGATAAAAGTGATTAAGTGTCGTAAAGTTGTAAACAAATTTCAGTTAGTCTCTTCTAACGAAACTGCCGCGGGTTATTAACTTTGGATTACTTATCGTTGGTTAACTCTTTTGTATGTATATGTGTTATATATATATATATACTAGCTGAAAACCCGCACTTCGCTACGGAGTACATTCAAATTAGATACAACGGTCGATGTATGCAATTAATGCCAGAAAAAAATATATATATTTATAATAAATACGACGATCAATATATACAATTGATGTAGAAAAAAATATATATATTTATAAAAAAATCTTGAGGGATATTTTTATAGACGAAATAATGTCCAATAGTCTGCCGCATTAGCAAGAAAAAAATATTTTTTTGTCAATTTAGTTGTTATGCACGTGACGATAAATTTATTTAAAGTACCAGAAAAAGAAATCACGTGATCGGCATTTAATAAATTTAATTCTGAAAAATAATCTTTAAAAATTCACCAAAAATCAGGAAATGGAGGTAAAGATTCGAAAAAGATTTCACTTTAAAGGAATTTTTATGATCTTTCTTGTGATATAAATAGTATAACCCTCAAATTGTTATTTTAAATGCAAACTTAAAAAAAGTTACTAAAACAGCTTAAAAATTTAATTAAAAAAATCTAAGAAGAATTTTTCAAAAATCTCTCTTAGTGCACCCCTACACTATAAAATAGAATATATATATATATATATATATATATACACACATATATATATATATACATACACACACACACACACACATATGTATATATATATATATATATATATATATATATATATGGCGGGGGGTTGAACTGAGGAACGACGCCTTCGTGCACACTCACAGGATTTATTTTCTCACGACACAAGACACTTAAACATATAATGAAATGAGGCTTTTTGGATCCTACTCGAGCAAAGCGATCTCTCCTCCACGAGAGCGTACTTCCAACTGGCGTATTTCGTCTTCAAACAGGAAGTGGTGGGAGGGCACTCTAGCAGCTGAAAGTAACTCGATCCCCCCCCCCCACACACACACACACATATATATATATATATATATATATATATATATGTATATTTATATGTCAAATTTTGATGTAGTTTGGTACATTTTAGTTTAACTGTTTACTACTTGCCCAATCGATACAGACTGGGTTTGGCCCGCCGCCAAAATTATAACTCGCGACGACGAATATCTAAAATTTTGCTTTCCGGAGGACAGTTATGGAGAAACGTAATCATACGTTAAAAAAGGAGTGCATGATCAACCGGGAATGATTCCAGCCATTCAAGATTTCTTTTACAGATTTTCACATTTTCAAGTAAAGAAGGAAAAAGTAAAAAATGAATAATTATTTTCAATAGAAAGGTTTTTGTCAAACATGGCATATTTTCTTAACGATATTTAAAGTGTTCTTCGAATGTTGTGAAAGATAATATTTTAAACATTTAAAGTGTCCATATAAATACCTAATTATCAAACATTATTTCTTTAAAATTTGATTCCTCTGTCATCCCTTTCTTTAATCTGAAAACAGTTTGTTGTAATAACCTCAAACAGATAACACTGTGGTAGAAATATAAACTCAACCAACTTTGAAAGCCTTTTTTAAATTTCCGAGAGCCTCAAATGTTTTTCTCAAATGTTAAAATGTATTTTTAAAATGTATTTTAATGCGGCATATCTTACCCTAAAAACACTGACTTAGGAGGAAAATGATCATAATTATAATTATGTATATTCTCGCGTAAATAGACATATATATTATACTAGCTGAAAACCCGTACTTCGCTACGGAGTACATTCAAATTAAATACAACGGTCAATGTATGCAATTCATGCCAAATATAAATATATATTATATGATAAATACGACGATCAATGTATACAATTGATGCACAATATATATATATATATATATATATATATTTATAAGAAAATCGTAAAGGATAATTTTATAGACAAAATAATGTAGAAGAAAATATTAAAATTAAATCTAATATAAAGAATACTAAAGAATATAGTACAGTTAATATAGTACAGTTTTTAGAACATTTCTTTTACTGTATTTTAATATTTTTTTGGATAATGTCCAATCGTCTGCCGCATTAGCAAGGAAAAAAAAATATTTTTTGTTTATTTAGTTGTCATGCACGTGACGATAAATTTATTTAAAGTACCAGGAAAAGAAATCACGTGATCAGCATTTAATAAATTAAATTCTAAAAATTAATCTTTAAAAATTCACCAAAAATCAGGAAATGAAGGTAAAGATTCGAAAAAGATTTCATTTTAAAGGAAATTTTATGATCTTTCTCGTCCAGCCGGTTTGGTCCGTAGGTCCAGCGGTTTGGTCTGTGCGTTGTATGTCAGTCAGTCAGTAAATGAATGAATGAATGAATGAATGAGTCAGTTACGGAACTGTTTTATATATATAGACTACCTGAAAACCCGCACTTCGCTACGGAGTATATTCAAATTAAATACGGTCAATGCATGCAATTAATGTCCCCAAAAAAATAAATATATATATTTATAATAAATACGACGATCAATGTATACAATTGAAGTAATATATATATATATATATATATATATATATTTATAAAAATATCGTAAGGGATATTTATTTTTTTTTGGATAATATCCAATCGTCTGTCGCATTAGATAGAAAAAGAATACTTTTTTTGTGTATTCAGTTGCCATGCACGTGACGATAAATTTATTTAAAGTACCAGAAAAAGAAATCACGTGATCGGCATTTAATAAATTAAATTCTAAAAACGAATTTTTAAAAATTCATCAAAAATCAGAAAACCGAGGTAAAGGTTCGAAAAAGATTTCATTTTAAAAAACTTTTTATGATCTTTCTCGTGATATAAATTTTATAACCCTCAGATTATTATTTTAAAAGTAAACTTGAAAAGAGTTACAAAAACAGCTTAAAAATTTAATTTTTAAAAATCTAAGAAGAATTTTTCAAAAATCTTTCTTAGTGCACCCCTACACCATAAGAAGAATCGCCATGCAAAATGTCAGCCCTCTAGGTCCAGCGGTTTGGTCTGTGCGTTGTATGTCAGTGACGGAACTGTTTTATATATATATATATATATATATATATATGTGTGTGTGTGTGTATATATTTATACATATATAATATATAGGCAAAATGTTTCAAATGTGCACTGACTGTCAGAAAGACTCAGCTGTCAAAAAAAAAAACCTGATTTTTTGGTGTGTGGAGGGGAAGGATGAATTCATTTTAAACTCATTGTCGTTCTAAAGACACCAAGTATCCCAGGTGTTTTTCCCGATCAAATGCCAATGAAATGTTGCGTAAAAGTGCGTGACTCTTACAGAAGTGGAACCATTGTTAGTTTTTCGTGATGGATTTAAAAAAGAAATGAAAATCTGCTTGAAATGAAAAATGTATGAGACATGATAATCAAATCTCTAAAAAAATAGCCCAAAAAATGAATGTTTTGACAGCAGAGTTTGTAATAAGACTATATATATAGAAAACGATAGCTTGAAAAAAAATCGGTAGACCTCTGGGCATACATTGAACGTAAGTATGGGTTGCGTGTCTCTTTTGAAAAAATATGATAACATGAACGCTGATGTTTCTATGTTTTTTTAAAAAAATACTGGTAAATTATGTTCTGTTTTTGCAAATAGATCTGTGTTATAAATATACTAGCTGAAAACCCGTACTTCGCTACGGAGTACATTCAAATTAAATACAACTGTCAATGTACGCAATTAATGCCAAAAATATGTTTAAATATATTTATAATAAATACAACGATCAATGTATGCAATTGATGTAAAAAAAACGATAAAATATATTTAGAAAAAAATCGTAACGGATATTTTTGTAGATAAAATAATGTAGAAGAAAATATTCAAATTAAATTAATAGAACATGCTAAACCATATTACTTCAGTTTAAGGTACATATCTTTTACTGTATTTTAATATTTTTTGGGCTTTAAAATTTACCTGAGTCTAAATGCCATTTTTTTAAAACTTTTAAATTGCCGAAATTTTCAAATCGTCTGCTGCATTAGAAAGAGAAAAAAATATTTTTTTTGTCTATTTAGTTGTTATGCACGTGACGATAAATTTATTGAAAGTACCAGAAAAAGAAATCACGTGATCAGCATTTAATAAATTAAATTCTAAAAATTAATCTTTAAAAATTCACCAAAAATCAGGAAATGGAGGTAAAAATTCGAAAAAAATTTCATTTTGAAGAAATTTTTATGATCTTTCTCGTGATATAAATTTTATAACCCTCAATGTATTATTTTAAATGCTAACGTAAAAAAAGTTTAAAAAACAGCTTAAAAAATTAATTTTAAAAAATGTAAGAAGAATTTTTGAAAAATCTTTCTTAGTGCACCCCTACACTATTAGAAGAATCGCCATGCTAAATTTCAGCCGTTTAGGTCCAGCGGTTTGGTCTGTGCGTTGTATGTCAGTCAGTCAGTCAGTCAGTGAATGAATGAGTCAGTTACGGAACTGTTTTATATATATAGATATGAGCTAATTGCTGATCCAATTATTCAGTTATTCTAGAAATTAATTCCGTAATTCAACAGCTATTTCTTTGCTATGTGGATTTGGAAATAGAGTATTGAAACCAATAACAGTGATGTATTAACGACGCACTCCGTTTTCATTCTCGATTTATGTCGTTTTCTTCATATATACAGGTAACACCCCGTATAACACTGCACTTCTATAGCATGGATTGACTCTAACACGGTTCGAAAATTGGGAACATCGCAGTATAACTAAATTTCTTAACTCAAATATTACTACCGGATTTAGGTATATTGATGAGCTTATAATTTTTAACTGCAACGATTTGGAATTTCTTAATGAAATCTACCCAAAGGAACTAACTTTAAACAGGACTAATGATAATTATCATTTTTAGACTTATCTGGATTTAAAAATTAAAATTGATAATAGCGAATTAAAAATTGAGATATATGATAAAAGATGAGATTTAAACTTTGAGGTTATCACGTTTACCTATTTCCATAGCAACTTGAACTATAAAATTTATTATATCTTCTACTTAAACTATACAGAATAAAAAACATACGTAACAGCGCTGAAGATTTTTTGGAGGCATGTAGCATTTTCGAGGAAATCCTAAGTAAGAACAATTTCCCTAAAAATTTCGGCAATTTAAAAGTTTTATAAAAATGGCATTTAGACTCAGGTAAATTTTAAAGACGTTTAGGATAAGGTTTTCTGTTTTCATTTGTTTAAACTTCAATGGGGTGTGGCGCTGTGGTTTTGCTACAGTGACGTAACTACTAGGGGAAATTGGCTGCTGTTTTGCCATAACCATCACCTACAGAATTAGGGTATGTATGCATCTTTGGCTTTTCATTATGATTGTATGTGTACTTGCATGTATGGTGAGTTGATCCCTTACTATAAGTTGGCTGTGTCTTTTCATTTTCTTTTGACTATCTGTTTCAATGGGGATCTCGAGGCCTTGGTATATCTTTTGGTTATACCTGCATCCTATTAAGAAAATTCCCCTTGAGGTAAAGGATTTGGTTAGGCTCCCTGATGACGAGACCGGTCGGTTACCTCGATTTCTGGTTCAGTTCCGGCACTACTACACAATCTTGCCTCTGGTGCGGGGAGCCCTGAGTGCTTGATTTCTGTTTGTTTTTTGTCTGAATTCTTCTTATAATTATCTAGCTGTGTTGAATTATTTATTTTAAGTTATATTTGTCCATTTTTAATATGAGAATATGAAGCAACTGCACAATCTTTTACTGAAAAGTTTTATGTTTTCATTGCTAGGGTAGGTTTTAAGTTAACTTGTTTGGCAGTCTATGCTCGCTTTTTAATTTTTTTTTTTTGTTAGTTTGATTTGTTTGTATTATTTTACACTGCACTTCAATAGCACATATTCTATCTAACATTAGGTAAGACCCTCGTACAACATGAAATGTAATAAAAACTATTGATAGCAAACTTTATCTAATTTGAAATTAGGGAAATCCCGTTTAACAGCTCAATAAACGGGATAAAAATTTTAAGTGTGAAAGATACCTCATTTGACATTTTTCATTCGAGCGCGTATGTACTATCAAATTTTCCTGCATAATTTTCGCAAACTATTAACACTTAAGTATACTTCAAGTCTTTAATTGTGTCTCTTGTTTTGGCTACGTAGAATAAAAATTTCCGGGTAAGTGTACTCGACCTTTTTTAAGGGGATGGTGGACCTTTCAAAACGATTTTTGAAATTTTTACCACAGAGATATGAAATTTTGTATATATATTCATTAAAGTATAACAATATTAAACACGTTATAAAATTTTATAAAAATTTTTAAAAAAATATTTTATAATTAAAAAATTTAAAATAAATTACTCTTCTTTAAAATGCTCCTTGAGACTCAATTTTTAACTTTTCCCCTTAATTTTACATTTATATTGCTTATAAATACTTTCTGAACAAAGTTATGTATTTTTTTGTACTTTCGTCGAATAGTTAATTTTTAGAAAATATTTTTATGTTTGTACTCTGAATTTTCGCGAAATTTTTGTACTTTTCTACATTAAAGTTAAACTTTTATAACCTAAATGACCTCGAATCCTAAAATGGATATATAACTTTATTTTGATGTATTACAGGAATCTTTATTATAAATTTCATAAAATTTCGTCAAAAATTATGACGCGAGGAGCAATTTAAAGACTTGCAAATCTGGAAATTTCTCATTCTGAGAAAAAGTCACTTAAAAGATAATTTTTTATCTACCTTTAATACATACAACTCTAAAGCCACCAATTTTTCATTTTTCTTTTCACTATACATTTTAAATGCATTTCATTCCAATATTTACATGTTTTTAAAATATTAATACACCCCCAAAAAAAATTCCAATTTTTGCTCGATTTTTGGTAATTTGAAAGTCCACCATCCCCTTAAAGAAATAATAATTAATGTTTTTTTTATAAATTAATCTGTCGTAATTAAGTTATTTTGTCGTATTACTTTTAAGATGAGAAAAGATGGAGATCGAATATAACCCCTCCATTGATAATCTGCAAAAATAAGAACAAGACTGTGACAGTAAAAAGGTCAAAAACTGGATTGATGATCATCTCGTTATTTTATTTGGTTGAAATAAATGAAAGGCCATGACAAAAACATAAGTATCAGGTGGTCCTTTTAGGATCTGGAGGGCGTCTCGATCTCGGCTTGGTACATCTGCTCGCTGGAACTGGTAGGCCGCGGAACCGTTCTATTCTGCCCCTCATGGCTACGTCCATCACGGGTCGTGGAAAAAGGTGCTCTCCCTGTGATTGTCGTTAAAATTCCCGCTTGAGTCTCGGATGATCACGTGGTCTTGATGAGCTGACAAGATGTGGAATTTGGCGCCGCCAAGCAGTGGAGCCGCGATCGCCAATAAGTGGAGCGGAACTTAGAGAACAAAGATTAGTGGTTTTTGTGTGTCTAAGAAGGGAAGGCGAGGAATGCGCCAAAGTGGACTGGACATTGAGACTAACCCTTTTGCACTTGCATCCTGGAATGTGTAGACATGAACACAGCGCCTAAAATCGCGCAAAAAAGAGGATTTTTTGTTGAATTGAAAAGGCTTGCAGACGGGGCCGTATCCATATTTACAAGATGCGAGGCGTTCTTAAGGGAACAATCCTCAGATGGTGAATATGATAAAATGGGTAGAATATATCCAGTCTAAAAAAGCTGATAAACGTTACGACATAATCTGTAGAACTTGGCGAAAATAAAAAATAAAACGTCTCTTATAAGATATTTAAAGATCTAGATTTTGCAGATCTACTTACATTGGATAATGCACCCAGCCATCCGCAAGATTTGAATAACCCAAATATAATTTTTTTTACGTTCAAACACAACTGCTTTACTTCAACTATTAGATCAGGGAATTATAGCTGCATTTAAAATAATTTTTAAAATCTGTATGTCTAGTTATTATTAAAACTTCATGGTTCTATATTTCTATGGTGTTTCGTAATTGGCAACTATTTCTATGTCATTCTATAATTGCATATTAGTTTTCCTATATTCTGTAAGTAACCGATGTACGTCTTCAGTAGCAACTGAAAATTGTTAATAATTCAGAACCGTTTATATTGTAATTCTAATTAAATGGTGTTACATAACATAAAGGATTTTGTTTTAAAGTTTGAAACTCTAGAAATTCCCTTTACACAAATAATGCTTAAAGATGTACAGAGGTTATGAAACCTAAAATAATTTAAGAAGTTAGAAAAGGAAAAAAAGAATTTTGTATCTTCATTACATATGAATTTATCTATTTTTAATATTAAAAAATTTAGGCAATTTATATTGGAAAACAGCTTTATTTTTTTAACAGTTCTGACTCTTAATGATCTCGGATTTTACAGAATTTTGAAACTAAAGGGAGCTAAGTTTCAACTAACACAACACACTTCGAGGAAATTAAAGAGGATCGTTTAAATTATTTAATTTCTTTACGAATAACCAAAATTATTGTTGAAGTATAACCAGACACAATGTTACAGTAAAAACAATAATTTCGGTACTTTACCATTATACCGACATGTCTCCAACCTCTCGGTGAACATCGACTCTTGGCAAGGAAAAACCTTTCTCACATGCTTGTAGAGACTGGGGTTTCTTCTCTGGAACCTCTACTTATAAATCACAGACGCAATCACGCACCACAGCGTTACTAACAAAAGAACTTTTAAGCGTAGGTCAGATGTGAAAAATAACTTTAAAAATTATTCAAAGCTTTATTTTCTGATGCCGGTCT